>JAUMGZ010200234.1:0-12592 GCA_032359645.1 Pododesmus macrochisma | reverse complement strand
CTTGCCGTAGGTCGGTGGTTTACTCCGGGTACTCCTGTTTCCTCCACCAGTAAAACTGGCACGTCCGTAAATGACCTAAGTTGTTGATCGGACAATAACCCCTTCATATAAACAAACAAACAAACAACAAGAAAGCACTAAAGTCAGCCGAAGATCGTAAACTGTTTTAATATAAAATGGCTCTTATCAATAAATCAAGAAGTATGGATTAGTTTTAGATGCAGACGAAGTTCTTTTCTGAATTTGTTGCGTTGATAGTTTTTTTAATTTGATGTTGACATGGGAAAAACAATGTCGGAAAACACTTTCAATATAATCGGTAAAAATCTGCAGACTATTTACTCCGAATTTCATGCAGTCGACAATCCATTATCTAAAATCCTACTTTTCTTTTTATATAAAAACAGACATCTAAAAGTACGGGTAACCATGTGAAAACACGCGTAGAATAGAGGGAGGAGGAAATAAAGTCTCTCTCTAAATATACGCCATGTTATCATTATGTAAATCAGCGGTGCGTTTGTTGCATGCCATTAATTTACATGTAAGTAGGTTATCAGCCCATAAATCAAGCGGTTTATTTTAAAGATGCATGTAGCAAAATAAACTTTCTATTTTTTATTATTATTTATGTCGGGGAGGGTTCATTGTGCACCCTTACATCACTCGCTACATCTGTTAGAAACATAAAAATAAATGGGTCCGTAATGCGTCCGTCGTCTCGCGTATTTTGTGTCTATATGTGTTAACAATCTATAATTAGGGTTGCAAATTGCCTTCTGCTTGGGAGACTCAGATGTGAACCAAAAAAAGATATTTCATTGTCTGCATCTAAAGCCAACCAAAAGTAGATATATTGATAAGGTTTGCTTGTGATGTGATAGACTGCTGCTATAGAGTAAATACACATTTCGTGTTACACGGTGATTGAAAATGTGATTTTTTGTCAAATTTCAAGGCTCAAACGCCATACTAACTTTTCATTAAAGGATTACAGTACACAGAATGTTCGCCGTCATTTTCAAAAGAAATCGAAAAAATTAAGACAAAACTATTTAAAAACCTGAGACCATGGACATAGGCAAACAAAACAAATTTGAATCTGTCGACGTTTTAAGAAACAATGATTATAGGTTTGTAGGCACAAGCCAAAATATAAACCATCGCAGACTCGTTAAACATTAAAAAGCGTGACCATGTCTCAATGAAGAGTGAGGGTTTCCTTCTACCGACATGAAATCTCACAATAGTGTAATACCAGCGAAACTGGCTGACATTTCAAGTTATTGGCGTAAATATTGTCTTACAGAGAACCAAAACATATGGGAAACATTGTGGCATTAACAAATAAACAAAGAGCGTTGGAAAGTTTATATCTTAAAATACGTCACTGTTCGTAATGACTCCCCCCCAAAAAAAAACAAATGCGTGGATTTTGTTTCAAAACGAATAGGGTCAATCGTGTATGACTTAACGGTTTGTACTGCGTTTTTAGTACCATAATTAATATTAAGTTTTTGATTATGTTCATTCGTGAGTTATGCGTGTTCTTTTGTCAAATCAAAGTACGTAAATACATATAGAAATGAATTGCGTTCTTAATTGGAACTCATTCAATAGATAAAATACAGATGAATTTTCACCATGAAAATGAATTACTTCACTTTATTATTGTATGCTAAATCTCGGCTAACCACCCTATAAACGGTTAACTGTATACAACGAATACAAAGTGAGATATAATGAAGCGTGTCCTAGGTTAAACATTTGAAGCTATTTAAGTATATAAATATTCTGACCATGATGATTATCGGGGTTAATTGTAGAACGATGATTTATCAATCACATGAGTATACCACGCTTTTTATACAAACGTGAACATATATATATATGTATATATATATATATATAATACAGTGATGGAAGGAAGATTCGGCTAACTTAACTTCGACGTAAAACTGTAGTACGATTCTCAAAAGTACAACGCGCCTTTAGATATGTAATAAAAGAAACGAGTTTACAATCCGGAGATGTCGATTCCGCCAAGATAATTATCGCAAGAACACGGGATGCCACAACTAAAAATTGTGTAAATCAAATAAATAATATCAAGTTCAAAGGTTTCGGAATTGATACATTAGTTAAAGTGCATGCACGTAAATTGGGGAGCCAGTTTCTTTGATTATTAATACAACCATTTAACACTTATATTGCACATCAAATATGTACGGCATGGAGCGGTTGGCACAAGTCTGTAAAATGAGTCTTATGTACGGTTTTATGACATAAGTAATAACAATAACAATAAATTTCCCCATACATTTTAATACGTTTTACTTATACCTACCGTTTATCTCATAACACAGAGTCTCGACTTGTATACACGAGAATGATCACCTAATTAGTTATGTATAGCCTTACAACAGACAAGCATTTCATTGGTACACTGTATCCATGGTAATTAAAAAGGACCATGTTAAAACGAGCCATAAACCAACAATTTAATGGATATGTTATAATTAAAACTAACCTTCAAAATTGAAAGTTTGTTTATACTTAAAAAAAACAAAAGGGTAGCGCTATCATAAACTCTATAAAACATTTGATAAATTGGCATTGAATACAGCTTATTTCTCTAAGGTGATATTGTAATTTTTAGCAGTTGTCCTCACACCCCTCGGCTAAGGGGTAGAGTGTTTGCTTAATGGTTTAAAATCCCAGGCGGAGTTTGCGTTCTGGCTGTGTCTAAACCTAAGACGTCCAAATTAGGCAATTGTTCCGCTCCATGCTAAGTGCTCAGCAGTTCTTGGTAAGACAAGGATTAGTGCTCGGTGTCAAGATAATGTGACCATTAAAGTATATTGGCATGTGTCTGCGGCGTGATATATCAGTGAGACAACAATTTGAATTCGCCATAAGTGCGCACTGTTACAAGCAGACCCCGTCTCGATATGACCTATGTATGAGTTGAAGGGACATTTAACCCCAATAAAACGAACATCAAACTCCTCGTGTATGTGTGATATAATAGATTGATAATTACAATGTACATGCATAAGACCTCTACATCGTAATAGACCACGTCATGTAATATGATAAATATCATCTGGATGATCTTATATTTTCGTACAGTCTGTAAACGTGATCTGAATTTTGCGATGAGTAGTCTCGATGACGGCGCTGGTTTGAACTCTTATCAGACAAGATTGGTTTCTCACGGCATTGTGACTTTAAATGTTAATGATTATTAAATCGCATTATTTCAGTCCACTTCTTTATGTACACATATGACTTGGGGGTGTTTAAGTTTCTCGATCAACGTGAAGCTAAGTACTCGTGTTCTATGTGTTACGTGTACCTTAAATATAAGGACATTTGCTTACATAACTTATAATACGATTTAAACACATCCCCTCGAGCCTTGTAAACGTTGCCTGATTGGTCAAATCGGTATTAAACACTTTATAACTTTAATATTATATTCATTTACCTTGTGTTGATTTTGTTTACTTTTGCTGGGACTATGTTTTCTTAATGTTTGATATAAGGTTGTTATCAATGTGATTATATTATGTTTTTCATGTTTCATGTGTGTTTTTAAACTTTGGTTAAAACATGAAAATAGAGGGTGTTTTGAACGACAACTTTGAAATAGGAAATTGGAAACGCAATACGAAAAACATCATGTGTGCACATGCATAACCTCAATTTTCTTCCAATAGATTTGATTTTTACGTGAAATCCGCCATTGGTGAAAATGTTTTGATAAAAAGGGGAAAAGAAATTAACCAGAAATAATAGCCAATTAAAAAGCGTGTTTTAAATTTTGAGGTCATAATCAAATCAAACAAAACCATCGCATGGCAATGCCACTATACATCCCAACCGAATTCAGTTGGCATTCATATCGCCTATGAATGCCATCACTCATTGATTATCATTTAGTTTCTCATTGCTTATTGTTTAGTTTTTTTTTTAATATAATTATTTACCGTTTAGTTTGTTACATTGGAATAGCAAATTGTAAACATAAGTATTGAACTGCTTTCAGTTAGCATTCCTATGAATGCCAACTGGAAGCAGTTCAATGCTTAATTGGCAGCACAGCTACGGCTAACTGCGTTTAACGTGGGTTGCACGTGTATTTGATTAGGCCCGGTCACACCGTAACGAGTTGGGGCTACGAGTTACATGTACCACGAGTGCTGGTGAGTTATAACTCGCCGAAATGTTCACGAGTTTGTGATAGTTTTCAGTTTGACTCCTGTTTGAAGTCTTTTCTGCACTGATACGAGAGTAGTACGATAATATTCATTTTAACACGAGTTTAGGCAATATCTTTACGATCTTTGTACGATACTTTCTAAACAATCAAAAACTTTTCTACGAGAATGTACGAGTTAAGGCAAGTCTTGTCAAGTTCTGGCATCTTGTGCACGAGCAGTGACGAGTGAACTACGAGAAATGTACTAGTGAAGGCGACATATGGCGACTTAGGTATGAATTCTAGTAGCCCTGCACTTTTGGAACAGTCGTTAGTTGGACCTCATAGATACAACATTACTTCCATGGTCCATCATCCTTCAATTTCTTGAAGAGATGGAGGATATTCTGCTGAGGATGATTTGTGATCGCCCAGGTGCTAGAGTATAGAAGAAACAGAAACATAACAACTCATAGGAGATACTGGGTTAGGCCGTGGATCCAGAGACGGATATACTTTGGGCACTATGACCGTCTTATATATGAGCTTGAGACTGACGATAGGCAGTCATTCATTAATTTTCTGAGGGTTTCACCTTGGAGGTCCCGAGAAATTTAGCAGAAACTTTCTGTGAGGTTGACAAAAGAAGGACACGTGGTACCGAAAGGCCCTGAAACCAGATTTAAGCTTGCCATTCCCCTCCGGTACCTGGTTTCCTGCATCACCGTATTGGTTGTATGTCGTTCTCTCCATCAGATTCTGACAGGTCATTCAGAGGTCATCATCATCATCATCATCATCATCATCATCATCATCATCATCATATTCTTTGTTTCCTCCAATAAGGAGAGTACATGACAAATAACATATAATAGACATATAGACTTTACAACAAAGATATACATGTAACACAAATATTAAAGAACAAAGGCAAAATAACATATTCACAGTACATAACAAAGGTATGGTAATTTGAAGCTTATTTCTGAATACGGCGAGTTTACAAAAATGTATAAATTTAATATGTTTTTAATTTCCATTTAGTTTATATACTTCAATCAACAGAAACAGTAGAGTAAGCATGGAATAGATAAGTACTAGGATGTACCAAATGCTATGTTATACAGGCGCGTAACAACCTATGTAGCAAAAAAGCGTGGGCTTACACATCATTCTGACCAAAATATGCGTAGATGAGTACCAATCCCTACGTACCCCAAAATAGGCAAAATATTTGTAAAATAATAGGGGAAAATTATATTTGCTTGCTTTAAAAGGGCCATTGAAATTAGCGTTTCAGGCGTTCTTGAAAACAAAATTCTCCTGGGGGAGACCGCCCAGACCCCCACTGATGGGAAGGGGGAAGTCCCCCTCCTATACCCTCCCCCGCCTCGAGCTGCCTTCGGCAGCACATTTGATCATTGGGCTTACACATTGAAACCCCGTTTGTTACGCCCCTGTTATACTATTCATAAAGTTAAGTAGGACTGTAAAAATTGATTAGTAAGGAACCAATTACATATTATCGATCAAATTATGAAAACAAGGATCAAAATTGTACCAACTGTTTACAAAAAAATTGAAAAAAGACATGAAATAACTTGTTAAGAAAAACTGGATTATTCGAGACAACATATGAACATCTTATTTACATGAGACAGTTTAAACGTCAACGAGATCGCAAACAAAATTGAAAAGAGCTAAAATATCATATTATATACGTTAGCCACAAATGAGCAACAATCTGTTGCAAAGGCGGGAGTTCTATCGTCTAGACAAGATATTAGGGAATCTGGAATAATGCAAGATATCAACGAATCTGATTTTCTTCGTCAAGATCGTCAAGAAGAATGTAAGGAGTGGTCCCATATTTTTTAATAAAAGCGTATAAGAAATCACTTCGGAGACTAGATAGTGTGGGATGATTACAATCTAACATATTCTGACAGGTCATTCAGAGGTGGTGTTCAGGTGAAGGGGTGGGGACTGGGGATCAACCTCTTGTTCCGCAGCCACCTTCTTTTTTGCTGGCACCTTATCCTTCCTCTTTTGGGATATGAAGTGGAGTTGAACCTGTCTACATGAGAGCTGATGCTGATACAAAATATGCACCAGCAGAATCACCACAACTCGCTAGAACTCGTAGCAATAGCGATGACATGTCGAACAGAACACGAACAAAATCGTACAAATGTTGGAAAGAAATCATGCAAACTCGCTTCATGCCGGGCGCATGTTGAGCAGAGATCGTATTATTGTCTTCCAAACTCTCGACTAAACTCGTAGCATGACGAAAGACTTTTTACACGCCGAAAAGCGACGAAAAGTGACAACATGTCTACCTCACGTGTACGAGATTGGACGACACCCCATCAACATGTCTTCGACATTTGTACGAGACAAAAACTCGCACGACAATTTTAAACCTGCGTTTAAAGCTCTCGCCGCTCATTGCCAAGTTTTGACTAGCACATTTATGTGCCCGAGTCCGACAGGACAAATGAAGAGTTATGACGAGTTATAACTCGTGACAGTGTACTGCATTTCTAATATACAGTTCGTATCAAATGAAAACCCGGGTTACAAACGAATTGTGTGAGAAAATGATGTATTGATTAAATTTTACCTCATATCCATAGGAACATTTAGTTCATACTATGCATGCTGTACATACATAATTATTCAATTTTATTTAAAACAACTGGCTGTTATTCACGTTATTTCCTTTTTAGTTATTTGTACTGACTTTCGGTTCTGTGTTTGGTTTTAATGTGACAAGAAGGAAGTAATTGAATACAGTGCACTTCCGCAACACTATTAAGTTACATTACCACCGGGGTTGTGTTAGTCTGGAATACTATATAAAGCAGGTCACAATGGTGTTGTGTCGGTACGTTATTGGATTATACCAAAATCATGCTGTTTTATATTATTTCATTTAAAATCTTGAAACAGCGCTAGCGAGCCCAATATTTTCTTCATAATCTCTAGGCGAACTTTGTGTGATGTTTTTAAAATGAAAATTCAGCAAGTGTGTTTAGTACGATCGACAAGACATCGATAAATATTCAAAAACAGTATTTTAGAATTGGCTCTTACTAACTAAAAAACCTTACCTTAAATGTAACTTATCAGATTTTCGCGAATGACAGAAATGGTGGAAAATCCTAACGGCAAATTTCAAGCCCGTGTGGTACAAATTAAATGTGTTACACCAATTAGTGATAGACTGATACGCATATTCGGTTGGACAATAATTGGTTATGAACGTTTAAAACTCAGATTCTTTTGCTCTATTTACGTAAAATCTCATCAATATTTTCTATTTTGTCATTAAACATATTTATGTGATTCAGGTGCAGTGTGTCAGTTTGCTCAGTTAGAACAGTAATCACAGTGAGAATGCACAAATACAATCTAAAAATTGATTCGCATCGTAAGCGGAATTTTTCTGAATCCCGAACACACGTGCAATGTCATTACTAAGGAATGCGATAGCAAGCGTGTTCAGGAGCTCGTATACAACGGACTTGTGCACGTCTACGAATTGCTGCTCTACACTTCAAACAATAAAACAAAACTGACCCTCTCATATTAATAACCCACCTAGACATTTTCACATAAAGTGCTATAACTTATTTTTCAATCTTTGTGAAAAGAAAAACATCATTTAAACTTACATATCATTATCAAACTAGTATAGTCTTAATATAAAGTCACAACCCTTATACTCGATATGACCTTGACATGAGTTAAAGGGATGGTAAACCCCAAATGAAAAAACCAAACAAAAACCATTTCATCATTCGTAATATCAACAAATATCCGTGGTATATATCATTTTTTTTGTCATACATACATTTATTTACATAGAAAAAATTACGAAAGGGCACAGTTTTTATATATTGTTTTCATCTTATATTTAGAAAATAAGATAGTTTCACCTCATACAATCGTTGATGAATATGATGGGATGGAGCACTTGTATATACATATTGGTATACTAACAACGTTCATATAGAACAACGCAAATTAGTGATGAACGTTAAAAGTTTTAGTCTAGACTTAAAACAGATGTACATACAATAATATCAATGTAATATTACACTTAAAATATATGTGAGATAACTAAGTACATGTACATATCAATATAGAACTAGGTACATATGTTACATGCTATGTTTACAGGCTATAAGATAAATCTTCATACTAATCTAACAACACTATATATCACTCGAACAGTCAATACGTATAATACATTGTCACAACAAGTACAAACGTTAAACTAAAAACGAATCATCTCGAACGTTCTACACGCGAAACCAGTCTCCGCCACGGAGTAGGCGTTTCCTGCTAAACATATGTCACCTGTCGTGATCTTATGTTTCACCCGTCGTGATGTAATGTGTCACCCGCCGTGTGTCACTCGTCCAAATTTTATTGTGTCATCCGTCGTGATGTTATTCTGTCACCCATCGTAATGTTATTTTGGCACCCGTCGTGATGTTATTGTGTCACTCGTCGTGATGTCATTGTGTCACCCGTCGTGATGTTATTGTGTCACCCGTCGTGATGTTATTGTGTCATCCGTCGTGATGTCAATATGTCACCCGTCGTGATGTTATTGCGTCACCCGTCGTGATGTCATTGTGTCACCCGTCGTGATATTATTGTGTCACCCGTCGTGATGTCATTATGTCACCCGTCGTGATGTCATTGTGTCACCCGTCGTGATGTTATTGTGTCACCCGTCGTGATGTTATTGTGTCACCCGTCGTGATGTTATTGTGTCACCCGTCGTGATGTCATTGTGTCACCCGTCGTGATGTTATAGTACCACCCGTCGTGATGTTACTGTGCCACCCGTCGTGATGTTATTATGTCACCCGTCGTGATAATATTGTGTCACTTCGGTATATGACAACCTCTTTCAGAGTTAAATATGACGCATTACCTTCATGTACCCGAGTATTTTGATCGAGAGACCACGATCATGTGAGAGATATTGCAATATGTTATATGTCCTTATGTGTGTAACAAAATTAAATTCAAAAATATACCTAGAAATATTCTAAGATTTAATTAGAAGCAAGTATGTATGTTCCCTACCGAGTATCGGCAACATTCTCAACACAGTTATTTAAGCTTATAGACTACCAAATATAAACAATAACATAACACTGAAAACAGCATCCGACAATATAAACACTCATACGTCTACAGCATTTAAATCTATATCATACCTATGGTCTTTTCCTTCGATAAACATAAGGGTTGCAGCGAGTGTCAGTGGCTTTGAAGTTTAGAGGTGGATTTGATGTTGAAAATGTCTATAACTATAAGAACAGAGTTCAGCGCAACCATGAAACTGAAATAACTTAAATCTGAAAAAATCCCAATTATTTATTAATAAATAAATAAAAATTTAAATAATGACTTGTAATGTAGAAATATAGGTGTTATTTATATAAAGTTTCATCTATTTTATTTTCCTGTCTATGTCTGCGTTAATCTGAACGGATGTTTTTAATTCCTTGTAAAATCCAAAACCGAATAACGGAATTGATTGTATGTTCTTCACTTGTTTTGTTTTGTTTAAATAGCATATTGTCCGATCAATAGCTAAGGTCATTTACGGACGTGCCAGTTTTACTGGTGGAAGAAACCGGAGTACCCGGAGTAAACCACCGACTTACGGTAAGTCACTGGCAACTTTCTCACACTAGCACGCCCCGAACGGGATCGAACTAGGAGGTGAAAGGCTTATGCTTACAAGTCGGCGACTTTAACCACTCGGCCACGGCTGCCCCCGTATGTTCTTCACGTTTTATTTATCACTGAAACTATATATATAAAAGAATTACAAACAATTTCTATCATCTTCAATTTACTAAATCAATTTTTAGGTTTTTAAATCGCCGTCGTTATTTAGCAGGAAAAAAGTAGTAAAATGTAACAATCGTGGAGGCCTAAAGGTGCATAAACTTAATCAAAACTTTATTTAAGCATTAATAATATTTTAAACAGTAATGTCTTTCTCAGTATTTGATGAAGCCGTGATTCCGAAGAAATTAGTTTTATTCTGCTTTATTTGTTTATTAGGTAATAAATGCTCCATTACTCTACATTGTGTGCTTTTAACAAAAATATGAGAGAGAAGGGGGGAGGGGGGGGGGTGGAGAGAGAGAGAGAGAGAGTAAATACATGTAGTTCTTATAAAAGCACTCTTGTTAAAAGTTGAAACAATTTCTCGGATGTAATTAGACGGTACAAGTTCTGCACAATAATTTGTAGATACGGATATAAACTGCAGAGCTCCTTAGGGGAAACACAGTATATAGATTAAGGAATAGTGCATGTAGTAGTTAGTAAAAGTACATGTAGTTATCTAATTAAGTAGCAACAAGTGTTATTGATAAATAGAACTGAGGAAATCCCTTATGATTTATACATTACAAGTGGTTGCACAAATCAAGACAAATTTTGAGCACATTTCTCTGTCGATTTATGAAAATGTCTCTTCCGGTTAAAACGTCGTAAGTAACAGATGAAAGAGTGTGAGGGTAAGTACTCGTGATCAATCCAGTTAATTGGTTTCCAGATGTACAAAATGTCGAGTCTTTTTTCCGACTCATCGATTTTAACCCCACTCGAGCGGGGCATGTGCGTACAATCAAATATTCCTTAGATTTTTGTCTATCTTTTAGTATTCGTTTTTGCTATTGTAAGCATAAGATTTTAAAAAAAAATGATATAGTGTGGAGAAAGATTTTTATCAAAAGTTAATGTTTGTAAATGATTTTTTTTATTATCATTGATGATTTTTCACACATAATAACCGAACATTTTAATAGGTTTATTAAAACAAACCTCAGATAAAATGTTACTTAGGAAATTGCGAAGAGATCGCCGAGTGCTGTTTATAACTCTAATGTGTGTATATGTTTATGGATATCAAGCCATTTTCAGATAACAGTGACTCCGGTATTATCATGTCTTATCAATGTCCATTAATCTTCATAATGTACACACTATACAAATACTACGCATTCTTACTCTCATAACCAGTGTTTTATACAAACGCCTGAATTTACGCTTATAACTAATTTTACATCCCATCGTATGGTTCTATAAATAACCAATATTTAGGATTTATATAACTTATTTTGATACATTTTTATTCTGATGCTGAACTGTGTGATGATGCTGTTTTTAATTTGTCAATATATTCACTGTCTTCTCCCGAGGATTCCAATTATCTTTTTTTAAACTCCTTTTCCAGTGTGTGTAATATTAAGCCAAATAAAAACGCAAAATTAATGACATATAAAAGAAAACGTCGTCAGCGCTTCCTCTAGATGTGTATCCAATGGAAAACGAAGAGTAAAGTGAGAATTCCGCTCTACCATTAACCCTCACATATTCTAGCTTTGTATCCTATCGTTTTCAGGAAATCTGTATCAATATCTCAAAACAAACACGATCATACCAAAGAACAAAACTACCCTCATTTCAAAATGTGCTTCTTAGTAACATTTGTAATAACTAAAAGCTAATCTTAGAAATATCAATCATTTCACAAAGAGATCTTACGTAAACTCCATGCTTGTAAATACTTCTAAGTCAATTCCTAAGTCAGTTCTCAGTTTGAGAACATTCGTGAAATGAGGGAGGGCATACGAAACTAAATAGAATGGAATCTGGTTACGGCCAAGTTTCAAGTATCGTCGACCAAACACAAGGAAGCGCTGGTGACACGATGTCAATAGAGCGAAGTCACGAAGGCAAAAAAAAGTTACGTTGATCCTTCGCTTTCTTGTTTTCCCTACATTTCTCCATTGTCTTCTTTTTTCTTTATATTACTCCTTGCTCCTGTCATCTTTGCTTTGCTATACGAACCACTCCTTTCAGTTCGTTAATTATGTCAGGGTAGTGTAGAGAAACTTTGCTTGCGAACATGCTCCTTTGCCATTGTGCTTTTTTCCTATCGAGTGCTTCTTTGCTGTCGCGTTTTCTCTCCATTGTTCATTCAAATAAGTGTTTTCTCTCCATTGCTCTTCGCTTGGATTGTGTGTTGTCTATCCATTGCTCCTTTGCTTTTGTGTTGTCTATCCATTGCTCTTCGTTTTGTGTTTTCTCTCCAGTGCTCTTCGCTTGGATTGTGTGTTGTCTATCCGTTGCTCCTTTGCTTTTGTGTTGTCTATCCATTGCTCTTCGCATTGTGTTTTCTCTCCATTGCTCTTCGCGTTGTGTTTTCTCTCCATTACACTTCGCCTGTTTGTTTTCTCTTTATTGCTCTACGCTTTGTGTTTTCTCTCCATTGCTCTTCGCGTTGTGTTTTCTCTCCATTACACTTCGCCTGTTTGTTTTCTCTTCATTGCTCTACGC
>JAUMGZ010200223.1:0-12592 GCA_032359645.1 Pododesmus macrochisma | reverse complement strand
AAATATCCCCTACCTGCACAAGGAAATATCCCCTACATGCACAAGGAAATATCCCCTACCTGCACAAGGAAATATCCTCTACATGCATAAGGATAAATCGCATACATACATAAGAATATATCCCCTACATGCACAAGGAAATATCCCCTACCTGCACAAGGAAATATCCCCTACATGCATAAGGAAATATCCCCTACATGCATAAGGAAATATCCCCTACATGAACAAGGAAATATTCCCTACATGCACAAGGAAATATCCCCTACATGCATAAGGAAATATCCCCTACCTGCACAAGGAAATATCCCTACATGCATAAGGATATATCCCTTACATGCACAAGGAAATATCCCCTACCTGCACAAGGAAATATCCCCTACATACATGAGGAAATATCCCCTACCTGCACAAGGAAATATCCCTACATGCATAAGGATATATCCCCTACCTGCACAAGGAAATATCCCCTTCATACATGAGGATATATCCCCTACATGCATAAGGAAATATCCCTACATGCATTAGGAAATATCCTTTACGTGCACAAGGAAATATCCCCTACATGCAAAAGGAAATATCCCCTACATACATAAGGAAATATCCCCTACCTGCACAAGGAAATATCCCCTTCATACATGAGGATATATCCCCTACATACATAAGGAAATATCCCCTACATGCATAAGGAAATATCCCCTACATGCATAAGGAAATATCCCCTACCTGCACAAGGAAATATCCCCTACATGCACAAGGAAATATCCCCTACCTGCACAAGGAAATATCCCCTTCATACATTAGGATATATCCCCTATATGCATAAGGGAAAATCCCTACATGCATTAGGAAATATCCTTTTATGTACAAGGAAATATCCCTTACATGCACAAGGAAATATCCCCTACATGCATAAGGATATATCCCTACATGCATAAGGAAATATCCCCTACATGCATAAGGATATATCCCTACATGCATAAGGAAATATCCCCTACATGCACAAGGAAATATCCCCTACATGCATAAGGAAATATCCCCTACATGCATAAGTATATATACCCTACATGCATAAGAATATATCATAAATGCATGAGATTGATATAACCTTAAGTAATTAACTTGATTAATTGAATAATAATATTGAGGTTGATATATGACCCTAAGTAATTAATTTGATTAATTGAATTTAATGGAATAATAAGGAAGTTGACATGACCTGAAATATTAAGTAATTTTAACCAAATTAATAATGAAATCTTCCATATTTTAGTTGATCTGTTTTTTTCTGAACTTTATTGCTGACAACCATTATATAAATTAAACACCATGGAAACTTCACTTTTCTTTATATTGTTTTATAACATTAAGATCTATCATGTCTATAGAGTTGAGTCCCGGTTGAATAATCTTATTCGCAAAATAAAACTTAATAATCTTGTTCTGTTCCAAAGAGTTCTCTTTAAGGTCAAGTCCAAAATGACTAACTGTATCCTGAATTAATGCTACAGTTAAGTGTTTTATTTTACCATAAGTTGTTGTAGAGTGTTCAACCATTAGTAATAAAAATGAAATAATTTAACATTTTTTTTTTGAACAGGCGACCTCGTCTACCAACAGCACCAAGTGGTTCTATAGAGAGAAAAGGTTTGTTTTACCAGTGTAATATTTATCCACATGAATGGAGGTTAATATGATGATTTATGAAGTGAGGCAAACAAATATTGACTGAGGCCAAAGGTAGAGGTTGATATTGATTTCATAGACTCCAAAGCTGTATCGACAACACAAATACAAGTAAAATGCATGATACAGTCGTGGTGTATAGGTGATCAAACACTTTATACAGTAATGCATGATACAGTCGTGGTGTATAGGTGATCAAACACTTTATACAGTGTGAAGTATTTTAGGTGAATGGTCATTTTTCACACCAACTTTACACTCTGTCTTATTTATACACCATGTATACTGGTGAAAGGATTAGCCACATACTGTGTATGCACTGCCTCACCTAACTTTTGTTCCTTATTTTAAAGAAATATCTACAAGAGACTTATATTTTCCAGTAAAATAATGGTAAAATTGTGTCACACTTTATTGTAAAAAAAATGTGTTCATTTCAGAAGTATCCTCCTCTTTAGGTGTCCCCCACAGAAGTACCTCACAGGGGAGCCTGAACAGTAACCCTCCCGATGTACCACCAAGACCCACACAGCGGCCATTGAGTTCCCATGGTGATATCCCCCATAATCCTCGGTTGTCGGCCACTAGTGATGCCATGGCCTCTCCTCGCTATGGTAATGCTGAGATAGGTAATTATATTGAAATATTATATTTGTTTCATTCTTGCAAATTTAATGAACTTTTGCTGATACAATGTTCAGAATGAGGGTTTGGTTTGACTTGACACTGAAAGAAAAATAACTATATTAGAAAGCTGAACTTTTTTGTGAGTTTTGCAACAAACACTTGACAAGGCAACAGACATAGGAACAGGCCTGAATATACGGGACAAAATGTAAACAAAGAAGGATTAAGGCTGTTTATTCAGCCAGATGACTATCTTTAATTTTCAGTTCACCTTGACAATGCATGTCTAAGTGGACTTTTGTTATACCAATCCTTATTCACATTTTCAACTTTTCACAATCACTTGGGCAATTTCAACAAAGCTTGCTGTGCATGTTCCTTTAATGGTCTGATTTTATGATATTGTGTTAATGTTGCCGAAACTCATCTTATATGGGCTGCCAGACCCTCTGATTGACCGAGACATTTTCAACTTTTTGTCAAGAACTTTTGTTCAGATTTTCACAAAACTTGATGTTGATGTTTCCTTGCATGGTCCCATTTGAGATTTTTGTCTGGCATTGACAAACTCCATTCAATATACTGTAATGCTTCTTATTGACTTAACCTTTTATGGCTCATTGTCAAAACCAGTTTCAGGTTTTCACGAATCTTGATGTAGATTTTCTTTTTATCATCACCTTTCAAATTTGTCTTTGACATTGCCCAAGTACATGCCTTCTTGTCAAGATCTGTTAGTATTATTTTCACGAAACTCAACCTTGAAGTTTCTTGCAGGATCCCCTTTTATGATTTGTGTCAAATGTTACTGAACCAGTTCTAATGTGACTGCCGATACTTCTGATTGTCCAAAGACGTTTGGCATCTTGTCAAGATACTGACAGTTCAAATTCCACAAAATCTGTTTGTTTAAGCAATGAATGTTTTAGTAAATGTAATCACAGTCCTATAAGACCCATCAACATCGTCATTGATGACACATAATAATAGATACTGGGTGCACATACAAATATAAATACATAAGTTGGCCTATTGTTAAAAGTGTTCTGGTTTACAGCCTTGTAGTTATTTTCTTTAAAATCTGTATGTACCATATTGGTAATGAATTGTTTGTCAGAAATTCAAGAAAAATAAAACAGAACTTAATTCTTTCTTTGTCTGAGCCAAATAAAAGTGATTAGATTAAGTCATTCTTAGCATGATTCTCATTAACTAAATTATGACTTAAGAACTTATATTCTTCCACAGGTCCACGGATAGAAAACTAAATATTGACAAACTAAATATTAACTTAAAATTAATTTCTTTTCACAGATCCACAGAGAGATACTCTTTTATTGCCCGAGACGCAGATTGATCAGTTGCTGAGAGAATACCCATGGTTCCATGGGACCCTCTCTCGTTTGGAAGCAGCACAGCTGGTTTTACAACAGGGACAGAACGGACATGGTATATTCCTTGTTCGACAAAGTGAAACGAGAAAAGGGGAATATGTACTGACCTTCAACTTTCAAGGTCGTGCAAAAGTAAGTCCTATTTCATCAGAATCCCTTTGTATGGTTTATTTAAGTCTGATTTCTGAGAGATATGTTGTTGTAAATTAAGTTTTGTTTAAAGACAAGTTAAAAATGAGCAAAGATATTGTAGGGGGAAAATATATTAAATGAGTTGTAGAATAAATATAATTCATTTGAAAATCAGAATATGACAAAGAAGGCAATAGAAGAAGAAACAATGGAAAGAAGGAGACATTGTTCATAGATTAAGGTTTTCTAAAACACGACTAAACATGTCCTAAACACAAACCTAACTACACTGTGACTGATTGAAAACAAAACAAAGAACCATGGAGACAGGACAAGAAGAAAAGTCAACAGTGAAAAAACTAAAATGAGGTTTTTACTGCCAATTACCTACAATACCGACCAAAATCTTGTGTCAATAATTTGCTTTGAAGTGTCGAAAATAATACACTTGCCAGAATAACATTTCCCTAAATGTTTGTTTCCTCCTTTTAAAATTTGAGTTACATTTGTATAAATAACAATTATATTTGTTCTTAAATTTTAGCATCTGCGAATGACCATTAATAATGACGGACAGTGCCGTGTTCAGCATTTGTGGTTTCAGTCTATATTTGACATGTTGGAACATTTCCGAACTCATCCTATTCCACTAGAATCGGGCGGATCATCGGATGTGAGTTTAACAGATTACGTTGTTGCAATAGAACGCCCTCGCACTCCCAACATGAGCAGTCGTGGCTCTCCAAGGACAAGGGGATCTGCAAACAGGGGAACCAGTGGTAATGGCAGTGGTGGTCAGACTGACCTCTCTAATAGAGACATTGTTGTGGTCAGTGGGTCAGTACGAGCTCGGACAGAATCAATTGAGAATGTAATGAGGGAACAAGGGCAGCAGGCACAGGGTCAGGGTGTACATGGGCGGGCTGTAGAAAATCAATATTCTTATGTATGATATATGTTTAATAGGTTTTGAATGGGTGTCAAGACTCTCACTGTTAAAATGGATGAAAGTGTTTTGATTTAAAACTTTACCTTCTAAAAGCACTTTAAATATTAAACAAGGAATTTCACAATATTTTAAAAACATTTTTCTATATTTCCATTAAAGATTGGTAAATGAAAGTTTATTATTTATTTTAGGATATTTACTAACTTTGATTAAATGTCTAAAGGTTGTTATATAATTTTGAAAGATTATAGATTAACTGCAGTCGTTTTCCTAGTTCCGAATATTGCCTAGTTCTGAACAAAGTTTTCTCTTTGCTTAGAAACTAATAAAAACTTACATATCACAGTAGAAAATAATGTAAGTGTTCAAAATATGTATGCATCTTTCACCAATTGAATGGTTTGTTGAACAAGAAAGTGTTTAAAGATGACATTGATCTGAAGAAAACTCTTAAGGCACATTGCACGATTGGTAGAAGAACTGTTTGTTAACAGTTTATCAAAAAATCAGTAAAACTAATTTACTTTCTTTTCATTGAACATGCAAAATATTTATTCGAGAATATGGAACACAAAATTCAGACAGAAATATTTTGTAATTAGCCAATGGTTTATGTTTACAGACTTCAGTGAATTTTACTAGTTTTGAATTGACAGTAGTTCATGTGATGTTATACAAACACAATATTGTAAAGTAACATCATAACATTGTGTGATCAATTCAAATTTTGTTGCTTAATGACCACAATATATATTATGAATCCACAAAAATGGTTTAAAATGCAGCACAACAAAATTATATACTCTACAAAATAATTAAATCCGCTGTTTCCTCCTTATGTTGTAACCCATTTGGGAACCTAAATTCTTATTCAGAACTAGGCAATTCTGTCTCTGTAGTTATTTCCATGTGATACGAGTACATGCGACTTATCAGAACGAATTGTTTTCTTACTTACATTAGAATCAGGTGATGTACAAACTGATATAAGAAAATATAATTTATATAAAAATCATTTGCCGATAGTGGCCGCCAATAAGGTAACCATTCGGAACTAGGCAAATAATTGTACAGACTTTTAGAAACAATTATAGACGTTCATTTTTATATGTAAGCAGTTTTTTTGCATGGTTTTAACACAATTATTTTTTAATGTAAACAGTTAATAATATTCATAGCCAGATTTTAATCCAACTGACCAGTATGTATTGTGAGATATTGTATTCGTGCAAGCATTTCAGTTTTACTCATTCATTTTGTTAAAGCTGTTTGAATAATAAAATCATGTCAAGATGACTGTGTAAGCTCATTTTTTACATCAGAATATTTTTTATTTGTTGAATCATGTTATTATCTGTTGTTTTATACAGAATGTGAAATACATGTTGTCTTGTTGAGTAAGACTACTATTTTAGAATCGTCTGTATTGTGTAAATGTACAGAGAATTTGTAATCAACTTTATAACATTATATTCAGTATATACTTATATTACATACTAGTTATTACTTATATAGACTTTTGATTATAAGGTGTATAAAATTGGTTCGAGTCAGTTTAGTCAACGTTGAATCGGGGTTTAAAGACATTACTACAGGCCTTTTTCTGGGGACTTTTTTGGACCGTTAATTGGCCCCATTCCCAATAAAAATTATTTAATATTTATGCATAGTTCCAACAATTTCCAGTTTACACAGAAAAAGTTGCTTCCCAATTGGTTAATTTTTTTCTTCCTAAAATGGGACAAAAAGGCTACATCTCAAATCGACAAAAAAGCTCTGTACTAACGCAGTTTTATGTGAGACCTACATGCAAACCTGGTTGAAGGTTTGTGTAAGTTATATACTGTAATCTTATAGCTTAAATTTGTCGATTATCAATCTTAAATCTGATTTGAGTGAATTATGTCGGACTAAAATAGGTTGCATCTAATTTTAGACTAGTTTAAATAGGTTACACCTTCAATTACAAGCTGAAGTCTACCTCAATATCTATTTCACCATCGATTTTATGCCAAGGTTATTCAAATATTTATATGAAAATAGAATATATGTACTGATATTTGATTAGTCCAAAAATGTGTACTTATGCTTTTAAAAAGATTGTTTTGATGTTTTGAATTGACTGTCACTATTTTTAGTATATTAAACTTATTTACTTGCTCATTCAATTGTTATCTTTTGACTGCAACCCTTAGTGATACCCTGGCAACCTGACTTGGACCAACTGTGTACATTGTTTGCTGTTATCATATATGTTTACATATTTATTTATGACGTTACATATTTAGAAGGAACAAATTGTCATTGTAACTTAAATGATGTGTTGTTAATGTTTTATTTTAATTTTTTACACAATTTTGACAATTTTTTGTTTGAAATGCCACTAAAACATAAAGCTGTTTCCTCTTTGACACTTGGTAGTGACATTTTTTATCAGTTTAAGTGTCAGTTTTGAACTCATTTTCATACTCATCCACCACCATCCATTTAGGGATCAAAAAGTCTAAGTTCAGGGTCACATTAGTGTCATTTGTTCTCTTTCTTGCAGTAGCTCTTTCTTGTTGGTAGAGTAAACATAGGTAGTTTACAGTTTAAGGCTACAAATAAAAAGTACAAATTCAATTGAAATAAAATAATATTTTAAGTTTCAACATTGACAAAACAAATATTTTACTTTAAATTTGTTCAATACATTACAAAAATTAGGTTATATACTAGGCACTTTGGTATTATTGGTTTGTGACGAAGACAAATAGACAAGAAAATATGGAGAGCCTAGATTTATACATAATAATAAATATTTTCTTTGTTTATGCATCAAAACTCTGATATTTGTTTAATACTGGTATGGTTATTCATTCCTTATGTTGTTAAAATTGTCTACTATGATAGAGAGATGGATTGCAAATGCAGGTGCTTGACTGACTGTTATAAAGAAGATTGCATAAAAATTAACTGAAATAAAGTGGTGTACAGGATACACATGTTATGGACATTAATAAAGCTATGGTGTACAGGATACACATTTGATACACATTAATAAAGTTACAGTGTACAGGATACACATTTGATACACATTAGTTAAGCTATGGTGTACAGGATACACATTTGATACACATTAATAAAGCTATGGTTCACAGGATACACATTTGATACACATTAGTTAAGCTATGGTGTACAGGATACACATGTGATACACATTAATAAAGCTATGGTTCACAGAATACACATTTGATAGACATTATTAAAGCTATGGTGTACAGGATACACATTTGATACACATTAGTTAAGCTATGGTTCACAGAATACACATTTGATAGACATTATTAAAGCTATGGTGTACAGGATACACATTTGATTCACATTAATAAAGTTACAGTGTACAGGATACACATTTGATAGACATAAATAAACCTACAGTGTAGAGGATACACATTTGATACACATTAATAAAGTTACAGTGTACAGGATACACATTTTAAAAGCACAGTGTCGATACATTAAACACGCCAAAAATATTAGAGGTCTTAAAGCAAAACAAAAGTCTAGTTTTATTATTAGATATAGTTGGATATAACAAGGTTTTTTAAAAAAAATGAATTTTATGTTTTTCTGTTTTGTTTTATCCTTTGATATTTATTAGTTTTTGTTTATAAATCCTCCATATTTTTAGTACATCTGGATTGAAATTCCAAGGTGGGCTTTCCCAAAGAAATGCTGTCTAATGTGTGTTGTTAACTTTTCACATTTTCAACTCCAAATCCTCTGGATAAGTTTCAATCAAATTTGTTAGAAACCATCTCTAGAGGAAGGGGATTCAAATATGTTCAAATGTTTTGAATGGGCATCCAGGGTCACCACCAGAAGTCCTAGATTGGGAAAATTAGACATAATTTTAAATAATCTTATAATGAATTAGAAGGTGTAATGTTTTAATACATATGCAGTAACATTAGGGCACAGAAAATCAAGTTTAAGTACTCAAGTTGCTTAAAAAATAAATAATATGATTTGAAATTAAAGTTCATCACTACAGCAAATATTGTAACTTCTTGAAAATTACATCTTTTGGAACAATTTCAACAAAAATTGGCAGGAGACATCCTTTATGAAAGACAGGACCAAAATCTTCACAAATATAAGATAAGGGAAAAATTTCAAGAATCTTCTGTAATGCTTATCAAATGCTTAATAAAAGTAAAACGCTTTTCCAACCAGATGGACATTAAGGCCCAATGGGCTCACAAAGTGTGAGGGAATTTTGGCCAGTTATATATTTATTGCATGTTTTCTTACAACTCTTTTAACGATAATCATTACCCTAATGTTTTATTCTATTGCCATAAAACAAGATTTTAGATAAACAGTTTTTTTTTAAAATCATTTCAAGTTATTATGTGAAATCATCATTTGCTATCAGTGTCAATTTTAAATTTTAGTATTTTGAAAGATGTTGATTAATTGTTTATTGCATGTAAGAGACTGTGTTATTACATTATAATATAACTGTGAAGAAATATCTTCTTATTTTATTTGATGTCAAAAATTAAGTAAATTTATGTATTTTTTTGTTAAATAAGAAAAATGTTAATTTGAGCTTTTGCTTTCTTTGTTCATGATTTTGATTTTGTATGTTGACCAGGTACAATGCAAAATTCTTATGTTTACGAAGTTAATTTGAAGTCTACTATGTTAAGTTGTCAGTGTACATGTGAATACATTTGTACGATTGAAATGAAGAATAAAAAATTCTTTACATAGAACTTTGTTCAGTGTATTTTTATGTAAATAAAACTTAAAACTCGAGGAAAAGTCTGCCATATTGATGTGGTATTTCACATGAATTTTCACAATTTTTCTTTTCATTCAATTAATTTGCTTCTTGGCAAATATTAAAAATTGTCTTTTTGAAAGGGAAGTTTCATTTATTATGAAATAAAAAGTTATATTGAGTCTTAAAGTTTTACCACCAACCTTAGAATTTTTTGGTGTTTCATGCTTGTAATTATTATATATAGGTTGTATTCAAAAGTTCTTTTAGTCCATCTGGACCAAAGGTCCAAGGTAAACTTTTCCCATAGAAATGGTATATGTTGTCTATTGGCTGCATGGTTAACTTTTCATATTTTTTACTTCTCCTAAACAAGTAGACCAATTTCATGCAAGCTTAGTAGGAAGCATCATTATGGGAAGGGGATTCAGATTTGTCCAAATGATTTGGCCTGACCTCTAGGGAGTACTAGACTTTTTACACTTCCTTTTAGTTTATTATTTGAAGAGCAGCATAATTTCAACGTAAAGTGAAAATAAAACTTTTACAAGATGTAAATACATTTATTATCACATCACACCAAGTGTGCCCTTAGAAGCTGCACAAAATCTTCACATCTATTTTAAGCAACATGTATAAAAATTAATTGCACATTTTCAAAGAATTTTAGAAAGATGTAGCTAGGCCAGTGTTAAATTTGTTTTAATTCTTGCCAAAACTAGACTGCATTAGTCTTGTTGCATGTGTTCAGAAATGAAAATATATTGAATATGAAATAAGAGTTTGTATCAAAAGGGGAGACAACTTCCAGGATTTACGGTAATAATATACACATATTAAAAAGATTGCTTTGTTTGTTGCCTTTATAGATTTTTTTTCCAGAAGGTACCAGAGTTTTTTTGACGAAGTTTATTTAAGGAATAATCTTATTAGTTTATGGATGGGTATGGGTAATGGCACTCTACATAAACCTGCATAGCAGTTTATACAAAAGTGTACAAATTCTCTAAATGTTAATACATAATTTCACAAAACAAACTTCCCTAGAAGAAAGAGAAATGTCTTTATATCAGAGAGTAAAAGTTTGAAAGTTTGTTCATAAAATCGAAAATCAGTTCAAGGCGAATGTCAAGGTCCGTTTGGATTGTTTGGTTTATGAATAATGTTTAGAATGGCATCTCAAATATAAACTATGTTTTTAGGGAAAGGCCCCACGGGAGCCCTCGCCCTTTTAATATGTCGTGTGAGTGTTGTGGTACATTAGAAATGGACATTTTCTTTGAAGGTACACTTGTTTGAAAGTTGAAAGTCTATGAATACATGTTATACAGATATAAAAATTTCTCTTCAAATATTTGTTGTAAGTTGGTAATGAAAAGTGAGATATGTGAATTTAGAAATATCCTTATCTTGTTTCTTGATATTTGTTCTTTTTTCCTTTAAATCCAAGGGGAATAACTCTTTTCATTGATAGGCAGGTCCTTTTCAATTGTTATTATTGCTTAGATCAACGTGTAAATACCATACAGTTGTATTATCACTTTGTATAAATATAATATACAGATTTTAAAATTACTTATTTTACGCTAGTATTCAGTATGTGAGATTTTTTATTTAAAATTACAATATTACCCTAGTATTCAGTATGTAAGATTTTTTATTTAAAATTACAATATTACCCTAGCATTCAGCATGTAAGATTTTTTTGTGCTTTTGATATTCTGGTAGTGTCTAGAAAATTGTGATTTTTCTTACAATTGTAATTTTTTTCATTTGACCGCCAGTTTATATTGTTACAGTTAATATCCGTGTAGTAAAAGAAATGTGTTGTTATTGAAATATTTCTGGATGTAACTGTAATCAGTGATTACAATTCTGTGGGATACACAGAATAGCATATTTGTTTTGTCTAGTTGAAAATTTGTGTTATTTCTATATCTGTTCATAATTGGTGGTTTTGGAGGAAGGGAGAGAACTCTTCTGGTCAATTGTATAAAAAATTAACAACTCCTGCCTGTAAAATTTATTTGCATGTGTAGAAAATGATTAGTTCATTAAAAAAAATTAATTATGTTATTGACTTCTGTTATTAAATTAATTACATATTACGAAGATGCTGAAATGTTATGACAGAGTAATGGTTTAAGAAAACACAATACTTAGAGTTTTTAACTCAAATGCTGTGCTATAAAGAAATGAGATAGTTTATTGTTTATAAAGTGAAGAATGTTTGCCTCCCTTACATTTTGTAGTTACTCTCCTTGCATATGCTCCTTGTTATGTATTTTTCAGGAGTAATACATTTTAGAAAATTTGTAATTGTAGAATGCTCAAACATCTAACTTATGCATCAAAAGCATAGATAACCACACAGTGACATGAACATGTATTTATTAATTGTGGTATCCATGTTTTGTATAAAGCTTAATTTAAAATCAAAAGTACCTTATATTATTATTTGATTATATCTAATTGGCATACTGAAAGGAGACAGCAATACTTGTGTGAATTCTTAGAGCAGTTAATTAATTCAAAGGATTTGAATAATTATAAATATTTTTTTTTCTAACTATATAAAAACAAAATTCTTCTGTACTGTTTAAGTACATGTATAACAAAACATCAAACAAGATAAGCCTTCAATGCTGATGAGCCTTCAATGCTATGTAAATTTTTTATGCCATTGACTGATCAGTCCATATATACAACTGACCTTTATTTACCATTTACATTAATGTTAAGATTACTATACCTGTTATGTATATAGGTTGTCTAAATGTTTGCTGTATGTTGTATATTTCATCAGAACTTATCATATTGTATGAAACAGCACTTATTAAATATGCCATTAAAAATACATGTAAATTCAAGTGAAAATTATTTAGTTTCTAGTCCATCTGGACCAAAGGTCCAAGGTGGACTTTTCCCATACTAATCCCGTCCGTCATCCATCCGTCCATCGTTAACTTTTGCTTTAAACGACATCTCCTCTGAGACTATTGGGCAGATTTCAACCAAATTTGGCAGGAAGCATCC
>JAUMGZ010200212.1:0-12594 GCA_032359645.1 Pododesmus macrochisma | reverse complement strand
ATGCTTTGAAATGACGTCAGA
Source organism: Pododesmus macrochisma (assembly GCA_032359645.1). Classification (NCBI taxonomy): domain Eukaryota; kingdom Metazoa; phylum Mollusca; class Bivalvia; order Pectinida; family Anomiidae; genus Pododesmus; species Pododesmus macrochisma. The sequence continues at coordinate 12,573 of JAUMGZ010200212.1, read as the reverse complement.
TATACCCACATACAGGACAATATATAATCTTAGCAAGCATCTAAATATCACATCGGAATGACACGGAATCATTGCGACGGATGACACATGTGTAGCAGGAAACGCTTACCATATCGTGAGGAACTGGTTTCACTTCTAGTTTTCGTTGTTTTCCTTTTTGAGTTAACAAATGTATATTTGGTTCTTTTTTCAGTGTGCGTCCCACGTTTTCCTTTTGTTTGCTTATGTCCACGGGACTTACGGCTAAGAATATCTTCTTGGTTTTTCGTATTCACTACTTAACAAAGGGGAAACTGTCGCCAGCAGTCGAACTGTTCTACATTGTTGGTCAGATTCCAGCTAAATGTGACCGCTGCGGTAACTCGGTTGTTTGACAGTTTGCTTCATGCGTGGAACGTCTCGTGTTCTATATCCGGCCGCGCCCTAGCTAAGACGTTACAATTACGCAATAGCTAGTCTCGCTCCTCGCTAAACGTTCAGCATTCGGGATAGTAGAAGGACTGGCTGGCTTCGTATCAGGATGATGTAATCGAGTCATGTCAGTTTCTCTGCGGCGTGATATTTCTTAAAATCTCCTTTACACAGAGGTGGCGACCGTCGAGAGACCTTTGAGCGATGAAAAATGGCAAAATCTCTCAACGATATTTCAATGAGCGCCCAGCAATCGCCATTGTCTCTCAATGATCTTCCAGTAATCTCCACGGTCGCCACGGTCTCTTCAACGTTTTGACTCGGTCCAAAACAATCTCTGAACGGTCGCCGAGGGAAGCAATCTCTCGACGGTCTCTCTAAGAGCGCCCAAGGAGATCTCAACGGTCTCAGCGATCTCTTCCGGTCTCTCAGTGATCTCTTCCGGTCTCTCAGTGATCTCTCTTGGTCGCACCTGATCTCTCAGCGATCTCCCGTGATCTCTCTTTGTCGCAAAACATGCGATGCCAAAGTCGCTCCAAGATCTCTATAGATCGCCATGAAAGTTGGCCAAAAATTGCGTTTTGATCGCATAACGAGCGCACAAGGATCTCCCAAGCATTTACACAGAAACGACTTTTTCGGAGATTTGAGAGATCGTCGAAAGGTCGGGCCAATTTTTGATCACTCAATGGTAACCCAATGATGTCCTTGTGCGTAAAGGGGGCTTGAGCCAACTGGAGCTAAATATGATTCGTCATCATTGCGCACTGTCGCAAGCAGATCGATATGACCTAGACATGTGCTGAATGGGACTTGAATTCCAATAAAACAAACAAATAATCCAGCAAAATTTGAATTATGGTCCAATTAAGAGTCGCCGATTTTCTTAAAAATTATGAAACATATGCATAGTGGATACAAAATTTGAAGATCATAACAAATTTTATGTAAATAAGGAAATACATTTTTACCTGAAAACATAGTAAGCTTAGTAGTATAAATCTTCAGTCAGTTTAACAAATCCACAAAAAGTTCAAGATGTCTAAATAAAATAGAATGTAGTCTTAACAATTTTCTTTTGTTCCTATAATAGCGATACTGGATATTCTTAAATGTCTTTTATCTGATAGTTTATAATTGCCTTTTTATAATAAAGGAATGTCCAATCTTTAGGTGATATCTTAAATACTTTATGATATATATATGTTGCTTTTCAATGTTAATGACTTTCCATATCAAAGTGATAAAATAAGTTTTTTCATTGCAATCATGATATGCTTAATGTGCTTGAATGACATCAAGAAAAACATGAATTGATTTCTATTTTAATTTTTTAATTTTGGTGTGAAAATTTCAACCTTATATGCTTACCATTTCATTTTTAAAGTCAAGGCATATACAATAGAACGCTTATACTCGAAGAATGTAGCGTCATCTTTATGTTTTTCATGTAAATGTTTACATAGCAATATTGTCTTTTCATAGGGCGTTCAAGTAGCGTCAAAAATTCGACTTTTTAATAAATACTTTGAAACCTAAGTAAATGTGAATAGATACAATGTTTATAGTTATGTCCGTATTTTAACATCAATGCTTTTTTCTGTCAACACTAGACGCTCTTTTCTCTGTCAAAATTCTTCACACAGACCAAACTGTTTGTCATTGTTGCCAATCATGAAAATGTCCACCTCTTTTAAATCCCGGTCTCTACGTAATTACACCCTTCACCGTTAAAGGCACATCAAAATATTATTAAGCTGAGATACACATTTAAAGTCATAGAAAGTTAATAAATTCAACACATTGAAAGTGTCAAATGCAAACCAGCAATCACCGTGTATTAAGAGCGGAGAAAAGGAGGTCTTTATTCAAGTGTGTTTAATATTAACTTTTATTATTTACAAATTGGTTGTATCATAAAGGCGATATCACCGGTGAATGCTTTAATACTGTCAAATTTATTACATTTTTAAAGACCTCGGTTGAATTCAATGGTATGTGTGAGCAGTATCTAATGAGGAAAGTTGACAACAACTATTTTTCTTGTGACAAGGTTGATATTTTATAGCTATAAGTATACCATTAGAGCTACATGTATTCATTTTTGTGGTTTGTCTATTACGTTTAATAACGAAAATTAACCTTTTCTATTAATATTAGTACAATAAGAACAAGACTAGGGCAAGTAATGAGCAATATCGAACAATGACCAGGGAATTCGAAAAATGCGTAAAAGAAAATTGATTATTTTAAACGCAATTTTTGAAATTCTTCCTCAAAGTCACGTGTGAATTACAATAATACATGTATACCACATTGAAATATAAAAAAATAAATATCTCTCTCTCTCTCTCTCTCTCTCTCTCTCTCTCTCCTTTTCAAAACATTTTTATGAACATGTAAAACTGCTCGCTGCATTATTTTGTTAGTTTTCAGAGTATTTGAAATACATTTTACAGCTTATAAGCAGCAATAGAATTTTGTTTTTTAATCATAAAACATGTAGGGACAAAAATGCAAGTTATTACAAATACAATTAACGCCCAACAAAAGATAAGCAAGGTTCTAATAAAGTAACCGAGTTATGCGTCGTCTCCGTTTTGAGTTTTGAATGTAACATTAAAGGGGTTGGTTGTCAACCCTCGCCTTAGTTTTCTTTGCATATTTTAACCAACTTGTAATTTGGACGTTAAAATGCAACTCTACAAAAGCGTCTGCAATTATTCTTCGGAAATTATACTTGGTTGTGTTTTCAAGAAATTAACCCTTGGCTGTTTTGACAACTTACCCACCAACAACTTTTTCTTTTATTAAACTGAATTTTAAAAATAAAAAACCAACCGATTATAATGTTAAACTCGAAATAAACAATATGAAGCGACAAAGTAAAACGATTCACTCATAGAAGATATGAAGATGTTCCTTTATTGTTATTGTCAAAAATAGTAAAATCCCAACCAACGACGAGAGGTCTTATATCTAATTCTTGTCTAAAATTGCCTAAAAATAAGATGCCGACACATTAAAGTGCATTGTTGCTTTAATAAGATATATGTGATGGTCCACTCACATCTTTATTATATTTTTTTCAAGATTAAGCAGAAAATTATAGCCGCTTGTGTTGATGCACTTTAAAAAAAAAGTTTATCAACACAATGCTTTAATTTTCTATCGAAACTTTTATCTTTTATAGTCAAGTTTATTATTATAACGTCTTGTTGTGTGTATTTGTATTTAATGGCGATCAACATTAAAAACACATGAAATTCGAACTCTTTTGTTGAAATTATCAGAAAAAAATATATTTTACGGAGGGGTATTAAAATGGAACATTATGCTATAAGCAAAGTAAAAGTTGAAACATTCTTAATAAGAGCTACAGCATGACTTTACTCGTACATACAATCTTTTCCTTTGTATATACAGAAGAACACAATATCTTTCATATTCCGTAGATCCTCTTACTAATTTGACAAAAATGAATTCTGAGCGGCTGAAAAGTGTCACTTTGCAGAACAATTCACGAATCTCAATGAGTCATGTTAGCCTGAATGAACCTACAACAGAAAAAGTGTCATTTGAAGATTTTAAACAAATTATAAAAAATAATTTCTTGACTCGCTGTAATAATTCATAATATACAATATTGCATTTTATTCACGATCTCAGTGGGTGTTAAGTTGTGTACATTTTGACAGCAAAGTATCAGAGTACGTGAAATACGGAAGCGTTCATTTTTAATAAAAACTTCAACAGTCGGTAGCAGCGGGACTCATAAGTCTGCATTTAAACTTTAAAATGATATAATAAAGAATTAAATACAAGCGTTTAGTACCTTTTTATTAATTTTGAAAATTGAGACAGTTTTATATTTGCACTTAGTTTTACCTTTGTCGTCGTTTTATTACATTTTTAATACATTGTAATTATTATTGAAAATCGAATTGTTGTAATAAAATTCATAAAATATTTGATAATAGGCCCACTGAAGGGTAATCTTTGATTAAAAACCAATTTAATAAACAACTGTACACTACACGGGCAAACACAGCGGTAGAACCACAAAATGAAAGTCTTAATTAAGTTAAGTTAATGTGAAATGCGCTCTCCAAAAATTAAAGAATCTAAAACGTCATGACACTATCTCTGTGTGCAATACCTGCAAAAGGTCAAGGTCTCTCAAAAGCTTGCATAGAAAAGATCAATGTCATTGGCAAGCCGGCAAAAGTCGCAACGACATCATGACTAGAATAAGAAAAAGGAAATTTAAAAAGTTACACAAAGTTTCAATCACAAGTTATTACTCAGAACCTATTTAATACTGTAATGTGAAGAATAATATGATAATAACATGACAATGGTATCTGAATTGCAGGAACTGAGAACCAATGAGAACCCTAGCGAACGCTAAAAACACCTTACACAACAAAAACACTTCAGAAAGATATTCGAGAAAAGCAAAATTTTAGTAAAAAAAACAAAAAACAAGAAGGAAGTTCATTTAAGTTTGAAAATCCAGTTAACATGTTGCTACTTCTATTCCTCTCCTGATGATGGTTTTTCTCCTTTGCTCTTTCGTCACCATAACTGTGACTTATTCTTATGGTGTGACACATGCTTCCTTTTAAACAATGGAAAAGGGTCACCATACACCGCATCGCGGTGGGTGACACATGTGTAGCAGGAAACGCTTACCATATCGCGAGCATCTGGTTTCGCTACTAGTTTTTCAATGGAAGTTCGTAATGTTTCCATTTTTAGTTAATAAATGTATATTTGGTTAATTTTTCTGTGTGCGTCTTACGTTTTTCTTATGTTTGCCAATGTCCATGGACTAACGGTTTTAGAATATTGGCTTGGTTTTTCGAATTTACTTCTTTAAACCTAGCCTTTGAAACTAACGCTTATCACAGGACTGAAAGTCACAATATAAACCACCATCTCCACAGCTACTATCAGTAGGAATCTCCACAGCCAGTCTCGGTAAGGATCTCCGCAACCAGTATCAGTAGGGATATCCAGAGCCAGTCTCAGTGAGGATCTCCACAGCCAGTCTCATTAGGGAGCTCCACAGCCAATCTCAGTAGAGATTTCCACAGCCAGTCTCATTTGGGAGCTCCACAGCCAGTCTCATCTGGGAGCTCCACAGCCAATCTCAGTAGAAATCTCCACAACCAGTCTCATTTGGGAGTACCCGTTAGATTTTGAGATTGAAATGTTAACCTTAAGTTATGTGTTCTTTGTTGGATACCCCTTTCTTGAAATAATCATTACAAGATGCCACGAAATAATATAACTGCGTGTATTTGTTATTTAACACGCACCTGTGACCATTAAGAAAACCCAATTCTATTGATCGCGTTATACTACTACGACATAACCGAATGTCTTCCTATATAACCCCCAAATTGACCCTCAACATACAGATGTCATTCAAACAGATATTGACTTGTGACTTTTGCACCTTGTGTTTTTGTTGGACCCGCCCAATAAACATGAAATGGCATTGTGTCATGCCTCGCGCGCCCTCCCCTTATTGGAATCTTTTTCACGTGCAGCACAATGAGACAGTGTGAGAAACATACAGCTCTTTTGTGTGGCAACTGTAGTTTAAAGAAAGCTTATTAATTACCAATTTCTAAAACATGGCATACTCAAATTGCAATAGTGTTCATATTGCATATTAGTTATGAAGAACAAGCATGTAATTGATTTTTTATATGAAACCGTATTTGTTGTTTGGACACTAGCCATTTAATTGTATTCTATATAAAAACGAACATTCTTTTATTTTGCTGTTCACAAGTAATTATGTTGTACATCGGAATAATGCGAAACTGTGTTCTCGATATTACCTCCGCATGGTGTCGCTGTAAAACATGACTGACACCTTAATACATAGACGGCAATGTTAATTTAATTTCTGATAATGTACTCCAAAATACATATCTAATAATCATATGTTTCAGATTTCAAAACTGGCAAATTAATTTATGGTTCTGCGTCTGTTTTCTACACAAAAGGAAAAACTGACACGTGTCTTGACCCCGTGACTTATGATATCTGGTTGATGCCGCTTCAACGTTGACGATGGTTTTAAGTCTTTGCCAGTTGAAGATTTAATGGCGCAAGATATACTATTAAGTTTTTTAATAGACCATTGTTTATGCCGTAAATGTTATATGATAGATCAATGGCAACATATTTTTAGCTATAACGAAGTTTAGTTTTGAAGTTTCGTCATATTTTTAAGTTAGACTTGTTACCTCCCCTTAGAGTGGCGGTGACCAATATGCAAAGAAAATGCTAACAAACAACAAATTACAATAAAACTCATAAATTTGCAGTACTCAATAATATATTCTTTATAATATCGTTTTAAGTATACAATGTGTGCGAGTGCGTGTGTTTGCGTGTTTTTGTGTGTTGGTGCATGTGTTTTTCTTCAGCATATTGCACGTACCGTACGATGTAACTCCGCACTGTACTGCTTATATTTGTATTCAACATGTATAGGCGTTGTGACAGTTACTGATACAAGGTATTTCCTTTATTTATTAACGTCACTCTGTCAACTGTCAACAAGTATCACCTGTGTATCTAGAAATACCTTGATAAAATCACGCTCTTCATTGATACAGATGAAAATAACAAATTTGTTCGCTGAGGTTAAAGTTCATTCTATTAAATATTTACAGATGATATCAGCTAAATGGCCACCTTGAGCTGTTAAATGATTAAAATTTGCACAATCACTCTCCCTGACTGTGTAGTTGGCCTGAGTATCGCATTTTAAATGTTGCTATACAGCGATTCACGCGATTAAACGTATTTTGTCTTGATTGTTTTCAAAACGTTTCCGAGATAGGTTAATGTGATAAAAATGTGTTTGACTTTATCTTTTACAAGTAACAAATAGCCGGGCTTTAATGGGTAATGGAACGTGACGAGAAAGTCAACCACCGTAGCATTTTTAAGTTTCCAAATAAAATAATCAGGCAGTCACGGTTATGATCAAACTGAAGAATGAAGATGTATAGTTGATTGGGATTTCTTATTTATGTCCAAATATGTTAAAAATATTCATGTTTTCTGAATTCGCCGAAATAATTGCGATTTTATGGCGATTTTATCTGCGCCAAACTGATTTTTCACGGCTTTTAAACACACCTTTTTTATATCCGTTTTTTGTCACATTATTAACAAATTGTATTTCATTCTTTCATTATCTTGAAACATTATTTCTCCTTATCGTATATTACAAGGTGCTTCCTTTACCTTTCTATATAAATTATTTATGATTTAAATTTATAAAACTGCATTTAAATATTCAAACTGTCATGGCCGTGTCATACTGCACTCACGTTGTCATTGTTCGCTAAATGTTTCAATTTCACTTTCTTTTCATCTAAAAAGATTTATAGAGGCAGCTTGTGAATTTCACAACAAAACATACATTACTTCGATACATTTACCTATTAAATTTACATATAAAAATAATTTTGCAAAGTTACTTTATTCTAATTGATAGTAATTGAAAATACTGCAATGATATGACACTGCAATTCCGAACCTTTGAATCATGCTTGCAACACACACGTGTTTACATTCCGTGTGAAAGCATCCTGGGGTGTGCCGGTTAAGTGGCTTTACTGTTTATAAAGTGTATAGTATTACTTGCTTTATAAAATTTATAATTTCAATGAATAACTTTAATTATTTTTGATTTATCTGTGTTTTAAAAATGTGATAAAAACCGCAATAGCGGAAATATGAACATTCGATTCAATATAAAGTGTGAATTGTATAATTATATAATTAATATTCTATTCATTTTTTTATTGTATATTTAATTTACATGTTCATTTCATTTTCATTAATTAAGACATTACATTAAGAAAGAACATGCACAATACAAATATTTGAGCAACTCGACTATTATGAAGTTCATGTTTTTAAACTACATCGTTATCCAGTCCTGTCAAACAGTCACTTAACTCGCCAGTTACACAGATGCTATATACTAGTATATTACTGTAAACTTATTTTTTTAAAGAGACGAAAAATAGTTAATTGAAACTATTAAATACAGGTTGTACCAAGAAGTACACAAGTTCAGGAACAGTAAATGGTAACAACGTTGCATGGTGCTCATTCACCTCCCTGTACTACTACTATCCCATAAGATTTACTTTCCCATTAAGGCCCGTTCACACGGTAAATCAAGGCTATACACCTTGGTTTATACAACTTTTGGTTTACAAACCTTGATTGTTCACACGGTAGAGCAACGATTATATATGAGTATATTTCCAGCCAGAAAGTCACATGACCATGACATATCAGGTCTCTGGTTGGTCAGCCAGAAAGTCACATGACCATGACATATCAGGTCTCTGGTTGGTCAAACTGTCCAAGGTTTACGGAATAGAGCATGATTTACCGTGTGGACGGACCTTAATATATTCTCCCCCTGTCCAGTCACTAGGTTTTTCAACTTTGGTGTTTTGACGCGATTTTAATGATATCACGAAATTTTAGCCAATCAGATAGCGGGTAATATCCGTATTAAGGCAGATAAGAAAAAACCAAGTTGACAATATTCCGTTTTATCCCCCCGAAATAAATTCGGGGATATAGCTGTATTGCGAAATGTCCGTCTGTCTGTCCGTCAGTCCGTTGCTTGTCCGGATGATACCTTAACAACGAATGGTCACATAAAGTTCAAACTTAGTTTGTGGGTTACCTAGGGGATACACTGAACTCTATTGATTTGTGGCGTTGTCCTTCAAAGGTCAAGGTCACCATTGCTACAAATAGAATTTTGCGTATATGTGGCCTTGTCCTGATAATTTCTTAAAAACAAATTATCCATCAAAGTTCAAACTTAGTGTGAGGTTGCCATAGGGAGTACACAGAACCCTATTGATTTTGGGTGTTGTCTGTTTAAGGTCAAGGTCAAAAATGCTAAAATAGCATTTTGCTAATATGTGGCTTGTCCAGATGGTGACTTAAAAAGAAATGAGCAAACAGTGTTTAATCTTGGTATATTGGTTGCCCTAGCGGATGCACAGAACCTTATGGTTTTTTGGGTGTGGTCTATGAAAGGTCAAGGTCACCATTGCTAAAAATAGAATGTTGCTTCTATTTGGCTTGTCCAGATGATAAGTTGAGAACAAACGATAGCAGAAAATGTAAACTTAGTTTGTTGGTTGCCCTAGAGGACGTGCAAAATTAAACCCTATCATTGGGGAGCACCAACGGTCAAGGTCACCCTTGCCTAAATTAATTGGACCCCCAGAAAATGCAATTTCACTATATCAACTAAGGAATACAATTTGTCACAAAACATTTGACAAACGTGGCCTTCTTGGCTGCCTTTTCTTAAATACATGTATATACACATTAAATGTATCAATAACAAATGCTGTACATGGGTTTTTCCGGCGGATATGCTGCCCCTGGCGTTCTCTCGTTTTCCTCTCCAAAACTGAAGAGTTCTCAATTTTACGAGGGTTGATTTGTTTGGCTTATATTTATGATGTTATGTCATAGAAAGCGAGATTATCCACGCTACGGTAAGCTGTAACGGCGACGATAGTCAGCTTTTAACGACGACTTGACATGTAATGGGTGAATATCAAAAAGCGTCGAATAACTTTGTATTGTTAAATGTATAAGGTTTGTGACAATTTATTTACTATATTCCTCATTTTGTACATGTTTTGAAAAACGGAAATGGGATAAATGGGATACAATACGTGTGGTCAAGTCGTGTCGGTTCAATCTTATTATCACTTGTTGTACATAATTATCTTGACGTTTCATTGTTTCAATTGCGATTGTTAATTCAATTTTATTAATTAATATAGTGCATTTAGTCATTTTGTGTCAATAGGCATGAAAGGAATTTCTTGAATTTCAAACTTAAGACAGGAAGTTTCTAGTTTTGAATTACCATTTTCCAGTTTCGAATAGTTATTTCAAGGTTAAATTCAAAGAAAAATTATAATTCGGAGCTGGTAATTTTCAGCGATTCGGATCAAGGAAAATTGACTGGATACCCGAGATAAATATACCCAATACCGTTTAATTAAGTGTGAAATACACAACGTGCGAAAGAATTTCTTATATATTTTTAAACTGAAGACACCCAAGATAAATTTACTCTAAATTTTTCAATAAGTGTAATCTATACAACTCTCTTATCTTTAAAATGCATCCGGCGTCTTTAAAAATGAAAAGAAACAGTAACAAAAATGTCCCAACCAGAAATTAGTAGACGTTCACTTAACAAAGCATGGTGTGGGTTTATATTGTCGTCTTTTAAGTAAAATGCCACCCGCTCACTTCACTTTAAAATGTATTTCTACCTGTTAAATGTATCATATTACACACCAGTTCCGTCTTAATGTTATTATATGTGCAGTGTATGAAAAGTAATTATCTTGATATAAATCTCAAAAAATAATTACCAGACATGCAAAATCGTAACTGTCAATATAATCTAACCAAAGTTGTCTGTCGAGAACAATACATATCAGATCGACAAGAAACATGCCTATCAGTAAGACTTAGTTTCTAATCAATCTTAAATCAGTTAGAGTTTAGTTTCTAATCAATCTTAGGATTATGTCATTCATTATGCTAGAATATACCAATTAAGATTAGCAATTAGCGAATGCGTTTATTAAAAAAAAAACATTTAGAGAAAAAAAACAACATTGAAATACAGAAAGGGAAAAGGAAAATCCATTTATTAAAATGATAAATCGTTTTTGACATTTGGGTGCTGAATTTGTATGACTTGACACTTTTGGCTGGACAATAATGCCGTCATTTTTGTGACAGATAAATTGATATTTTTCAGAAAATTACATTGCATGGTGATTTAGCACCATCTTATGTGGCATCGCCCATTTAAAGTCCTTTATCAAGGGGCAGACGGTAGACAAAGATATGATGGCGACAATGTAAGGAAAATAAGAAAACATAACACTGCTGTACCCGTTATTGTTAATACAGATCCGTGATGTCACGAGTGATAAATCATCCAGGAACTACTAAAGGCAGTTGTCTGGAACTACTAAAGGCAGTTGTCCTCACTGCACATTTAAACATATTATCTAATGATCCGTGGATTATTACCAAATGTATAACATTTCTATTCCGTGACAATGGCTTCCACATGTAATCGAGTGGGCGGATACATGATTTAAGTAGAATGCAACGTTTTAAATAATTAAATACATGTGCTGTTTTAATATCTTGTTTTGGTACATTAAAGACAGAAGAGCAGTCCCGTTTAAGCAGATAAAAAAAAATAAAAGTGACCAACAAAAACCATGAAATGATAGTCACGAACTTTGCTCGATTGAGTCCCGATATTTCAAAAATACAGTTTTAAACTAATGTTTTGTTCCATGCTTCTTACAACATATATGGTGGTCTTTAATAGAAGGCAAACCATAAAAAGAAAAAGAAAATATTAGTAAATCAAATGTTTTGATATACGTACATGTAATGACGTATCAAGCTTAATACACAGAATATATAGATGTCTAGTACAGGTTACTGTTGTGCCTTTTTCCATTTAATGCTATTTTAGGTTTTTCAAAACCCCACGATCAGTCTACAGTTAATATCAAATCAATGCTAAGATTCTTTTTATATGTAAATTCTTTCTTTTCGAAGCTCGTAACGTTTCCTCTTTTTTATAATTGTAACGTTATCTCGGTATGTACCGTCATTTCGCTTGCCCATGTCTATGAACTTATGTCTTTTAAACATCGTCTTGGTTTTTCGTATTGACTTCTTTAGACCAAAAAAATCTGACCCTAAACTTCTTATTGGCTTCTTTTTGGAAATTTCTTCAAGTTTTACCGTCCAGCTCTAGATACTACTAATGATATCTGACTCTCTTAGTACTTGAAACCCAGTTATATGCTTTAAAATTAACCTTTTGTGATTAAGTTACTGTGTTAATACAGTTGTATGGTCATATTTAAATGAACACAAGTCACGTATTAAGGTATACCCCCCCCCCCAAAAACATTCAAATTTCCTTTTTTTAAAAACCTCCTACTCTAATGTGTCACTGGATGTAACCCTAAACAAACATGTCTTTTTTGGCCTTCGATTTATTTCGTATGTTCCCATTAA
>JAUMGZ010200201.1:0-12594 GCA_032359645.1 Pododesmus macrochisma | reverse complement strand
GGAAGGGGGTTCATATTTGTTCAAATGAAGGGCTCGGCCAAAGGAAAATCGCTTTGGGGGCCAAAATAGTGGGAAATTTGACAAATCTTCAAAAATCTTATAATAAACTAGAAGGCCTAGAGCTTTAAAATGCTTTGGAATGTAGTAATTTTAAGGCACGGAAAACTAAGTTTGTTCTAGGCATGACCCTGGGGTAAAAAATAGGTTGCATATTTTGGTGTCAAAGTTCAACACTATTTAATATATATAGCAAATATGGTACTATTCACTTTTTCGACTTCTTTTCAAAAACTGCTGGACTAATTTCATCCAAAATCGAAAGAAGACATCCCTAGGGGAAGAGGGTTCATATTTGTTCAAATGATTGGACTCTGCCCCTAGGGGTTATCACTTTGGGGGCCAAAAGGGGAATTAATTTTGTTTTTTTAAAAAAAATAAAAAATCTTTTTAACTAGAAAGCCTAGTGCTTAATGGTTTTGTCTGCATTAAATTTAGGGCATGACGAACGAGGCTTGTTCAAGGCATGACCATGTGGCAAAAGTTTTCAAATGCCAAAAATTTACTTCAATAGGCCTATTTCAATCAGATTGATGTCAAGCCCTAATGGGCCTCTTGTTTTTTCCGTCATTCATAAACTTTTGACATTTACGACTTCTCAAGGACAACTGGGCCAATGGTAACCAAATTTTGGCAGAAAGTACCCCATGGAAAGCTGCTTTAAGTTTGCGAATAAAAAGGGGTTAGCCCCCATAGGGGCCCAATAAAGGTTGAAATTAGAAACGTTTTCAAAATTTTCTCACAAACCGATGCACTGATTACTTTCATAATTAATATGCATGCTCCTTAAGTCAATGTTTACAAAGTTTGCGAACGAGAACAAAATCTGTGTATAAGCGGACCACTACGGGGCACTTCAGTTCACATAGGCTACTATGTTATGTACATTGCTTGTTAACTCGAACACTTTTTGTGATTCAAATTTGACAAAACATGCTGTATATATTTTTCATATGGTCCCCTATGTGTACGATGTTGCCGAACTCCATAAAATATAGACACCTTGGCTTATGCTTGGCCGAGACATGTTCGACTTCTTGTAAAGAACTGTTCGACTTCTTGTAAAGAACCATTGGTCAGAATTTCACAGAACTTGATGTATATGTTCCTTGCATGGTCCCCTTAAGATTTATGTTCGACATTACCGAAGTTCATCCAATGTAGCCGCAATGGGTTCTGATTGGCTGAGACATTTTGGAAGGCTTTTGATGGAAGATATGTTTTAGATTGCATTTTTGTTTTCAAGAACCATTGGTCAGATTTTAGCGATACTTGATGTACAGGTTTCTTGAACGGTCCCCTTTCAAACTTGTGTCCAATGTTGCTGAACTTAATCTAGTAATACGTTTACGGCATCTTGGCTTCTGATAAGCCGAGACATTTTTTATGTCTTGTCAAAAAACATGAAGAAATAGGATCTACAGAACAATGGTTCTTATCAGGAACCATTAATCATATTTTCACGAAATGTGATGTAGATAATCCTTATATGCCCCTTTCACATTTCTGTCTGACGTTGCCGAACTCCATTCAATATGGCCAATTTCATTTTTCTATTTGTGTTTAGTCCACCTGGACTTTTCCCATACTAATTCGTCCGTCGTCGTCGTCGTTAACTATCACATTTTAAGCTTCTTCTCAAAAACTACTGCAGAGGCAATTATGACTAAACTTGCTGTGAATGTTCCTTGCATGGTCCCCTTTCAGATTTGTTGTCGACTTTGCCAAATTCCATCCGATATGGCCGCCATGGCTTCTAGTTGGCGGAAACATTTTCAACCTTTGTCAAGAACCGTTGATCAGAGTTTCACGAAACTTGATGTACATGTTCCTTGTATGGCCCCCTTTCTGATTTGTGTTTGATTTTGCCGAATTCCATTCAATATGGCCGCCATGGCGTCTGATTGACTGAGACATTTTCAACTTCTTGTCAAGATACGTTGGTCAGATTTTCACGAAACTTGATGTACATGTTCCTTGCATGGCCCCTTTTAAGATTTGTGTTCGAATTTGCTGAACTCCATCTAATATGGCCGCTTTGGCTTCTGATTGACTGAGACATTTTCAACTTTTTGTCAATAACCGTTGGTCAGATTTTCACGAACTTGATGTACATGCTCCTTGCATGTCCCCCTTTAAGATTTGTGTTCGATTTTGCTGAACTCCATTCAATATGGCCGCTTTGGCTTCTGATTGGCCGAGACATTTTCAACTTCTTGTCAAAAAAATTGGTCAGATTTTCATGAAACTTGATGTACATATTCCTTGCATGGCCCCGTTTAAGATTTGTGATCGATTTTGCCAATTCCATCCAAAATAGCTGTCATGGCTTCTGATTGGCTGAACATTTTCAACTTCTTGTCAAGAACCGTTGGTCAGATTTTTACGAAACTTAATGTACATGTCCCTTGCATGGCCCCCTTTCAGATTTGTGTTCGATTTTGTTAAACTCCATCCAATATGGCCGCTTTAAATTGGCTTCTGATTGTCTGAGACATTTTCAACTTCTTGTCAAGAACCGTTGGTCAGATTTTCCACGAAACTTGATGTACATGTTCTTGCATGGCCCCATTTAAGATTTGTGTTCGATTTTGCTGAACTCCATTCAATATGGCCGCTTTGGCTTCTGATTGGCTGAGACATTTTCAACTTCTTGTCAAGAAACGTTGGTCAGATTTCATGAAACTTGATGTACATGCTCCTTGCATGGCTCCCTTTCAGATTTGTGTTCGATTTTGCCGAATACCATCCAATATGGCCGCTATGGCTTCTGATTGGCTGAGACATTTTTAACTTCTTGTCGAGAACCGTTGATCAGATTTTCACAAAACTTGATGTACATGTTCCTTGCATGGCCCCCTTTCAGATTTGTGTTCCATTTTGCCGAGATCCATCCAATATGGCTGCCATAGCTTCTGATTGGCTGAGTTAATTTCAACTTCTTGTCATGAATCTTTTTCTATCCATTGTTTACTTTTTAATATTTCTTATTCTGCCGACCCTATTTATTTTATTTTTAAGATGATATATAAGTTAAGCTCACCATACAGAGGCCATTTTTATGACTCATATAGTGCCATGAATACAGCATTCACCTTAAATGCAAAACAATCTAAAACATAATTGAAAAAAATTTACCGTGTTTATTTATACATTGTTAACAAAAATCCATTATAAACATTTCGAGAGTCAAGACATACACATAAATAGTAAATATGAAAAATGAAGACGAAATTCGAAAGCCGTACGTCCATGACAATGGCAAACAAAAAGAAAACGTTGGACGCACTCAGAAAAATAACCAAATAATACGAACAAGCTTATATTGTTTCCATGGAAATTTTTCCATATTCTATTGCATGGTATAGTTGGTATGTTGCTATTATTTACAAAAGCAATACGGTTTTAAGCGTTCGTGTGTATTTGCAATACATATCGATTGGTCGCCATATGTGTTTATTCGTTCTATCGGACCTATAAGTTTAATATTCCGTCGATTAAAATATTCTACTGTTGATTCAAATATTCCTTTTCCAGGTTTGGTCTCGAGTACAATAACGTAACTAAAAGATTTCTCTTTATTATATTTGTGTCCTATATTTGCAAACTGTTTTATTTTAGCAGATTTAACTGAAGCTAATGTGAGACTGCGGCATACATCTGAGACAATTTTCAGCATGAGATTTATTTCATTTACAATGACTTTAGCACTGTCTGACACGGCCGTCATATTGACATCAGTGCTGCTATAAGTAGCACAAGGGCAGAAGTGTTCCGAAATAGAAGCCTCGTAACAACTCCTGGTCTCGGGAATTTCTTTAAACAAACTTATCCCCCTAGGTAAATTGTATTTCTGATCTATCGGATCATTAATCTTGACTTTATCTGTTAAAATGTCCATTATTGTTTCATGGAAGTCAAAATGTGTAGTTAAACGTTGAGTATTTGTCATAAGATTTTGATGTACGTGCGGATGTTGTGACAGTATATGCCGTGGTACAACTAATGCCAACATAGGCATCTTAGCACTTAACCGGCCAACATCACTCCATAAGGTTTTCCCGCGTGATGGTCCATGATCACTGAGTACTACAAAGAATGTATTTCTAAGACTTCCTGATTCTTGAAGTTCCTTAATGAAATTCAAAGTTTCTTTATCAAAAAGTTGAAGGTAGTTTGTTTCAGAATGTGCGGCTTCGATGCTCCATATAAACAGATACTTTCTTTCCCTTTTATACTTCTGTATGAATTTTGAAGCATAGTCGAGGACAAACGTATGCTTCAATTTGTTTTTAAAGCACATAAGTTGATCGTCAATATCAAACTTGTTTGAAATTGGATGTTTTAAGAATCCTTTAGAATATTTGTTAGCTAACATAAGTCTTCTGGTAGAGTGTGTATATTTTGGTATCGTAAATCCAAAAGAAGGTGGAAGAAAGTCAGCTCTGTCCTCAATATAGGAATCAATATATCCGTTTGCCAATATTTGCTTATAAAGTAATGGATAGTCCATACTTGGTACTAAACTTTCTAATATAGTTTTCCCGGTTAACACTGCAAGCAAATTTGGTAACGTGTTGGTCCCTATTTTAGTATAACCCTCCATTATGTAAGCGCCGAGCTCCGATCGTAAGTACTGCATCGTTAATGGCATCAACCTTTTGAATGCAAGAGCAGACACAGAATCAAAGCCAAGAATTATTATGTTTAAATGTTTGCTTGATTCGTTAAGTATATCTCTTTTAATATTTTTGAGTGTTTCTTCTCTGTTAATGGTGTAGAATAAGTCGTGATAAACAACCACCCCACCACGTGAATAACATTTTACGCTTGCAAAGTCATCACTCATTTGAATTGGCAGCTCTGTTTCTATTGGCTTTAGTTTAACATCATTATGGCCATTCCACTGTAAAATCGAAGCCACGCACCTTAAGTTACGGAACAACGATTGGTTGACAGCAGAATTGTTTAATTGTAGTATATCATTTGAATCTAAATATACTAAAGGGTTAAACACGTGACAATTAACCGGTTGGACACGATAAAATGCATCATCTAGAGAACTATCGTATATGTCAAGGTTTGGAAGGACACATGGTTGATGCAGTAGCTTCTGAGATAATCCAATTGAGTGTAGAGCCAAATAAAGTGTGCACAATAACAAAAGACTTGTTATTAAACTCGCATACTTGCAAAACTTCATCATCCGTAATGTACCCATTGCTCTTTTCTTAAAAATCTGGAAATTAAAAAAAAAACATGATGATGAATATTTACATTTTTTGGCTTATTACACACACACCAGTTTATGGATAATATATTATCAGTGTAAATTGATAGGAACGACGACCTTCCAAATGACTTATGTGGCTAGTAACAGAAGAGAAGGAAACAACTTATATAGTTCATTTAAAACTGTAAATAGGCCAAATCCAAAGGGAAACAAGCGGGAGTGTGAACGTCCTTTTTAAAACAAACAAATATAGTCACAATGTTTTTAATCAAAATTGGTGTACAGTCAATATTGGAAATATTCTCAGACAGCCTTTCAAGCAGATAACAGAAGACTGTTCTTCAGAAAAGCTTCTCCATCATTAAACATAGTTGGTTTAATAATCTTTGGATAAATGTGTATCTCAAGTCATAACGACGAGGTCATTGTGACCTTAATTTGGGACTTAACTCATCAACAAAGGAAATTCGTAATTCACCTATAATTTTTGTCATCGACATGTGTTGAACATCCCACCTTTAAGATAAACTATTGTATTTAATTATTCAATTTACCTATATATATATATATACAGCGATTCTGTAATACAAAAATGTAATCTGAAACATGCATCCATTAAATATGATATTTATAAAAGGAAAGAGCCAATACTCGGTGTGAAAAATCCCCGTCCCGAACCACAGATCTAACTTCGAAGCAGCTGTCATTAATGGACGCTATAAAGAAAACTAGTTTAGAGTAGCCAAGACTTCGGTTAATAACACAACAAAACAAATCAATATTCACATACAAAAATGCAATCTGAAACATGCCTCCGATAAATATGATATCTATAAGAGGAAGAGCGAAAACTACGTTTGAGACAACCGTCCCTAACTCCAGATCTTGCTCGAAACTGCTGTAATAAATATACGCAAGAGAGAAAATTAATTTAGAGTAGACAAGACTTCAGTAAATCAAAAAGTGCAGAGCCAAAGGGAAAAAGGTGACAAAAAATTCACGATGTTATGATGTACAAAATCCATGCCCCAACAACAATACAAAAATGTCTTGTCATAATTTTAAAACGTGCGCGTAGTCAAAATAGGAATTTTTAAACGTATTCCTCTGGACACGTGTTTCGAACAACCCAGTTCTCATCAGCAAAGATGACGTTATAACACACTCACAGAGTTTAAACTTCGCTTTTAGGGTTTTGACAAAACACTGATCGAGAACCCAAAGCTATGCATATGTAAAGCAGATAATAATTTGCTCGTGTTTTAATTTTGCAATGTGTTCCGAAATAGTGAACAAATCAACACCCATAAAATAAAAGCACTTTACGATATAGTATTACAACTGATGCAGCAGTTTTTTTTTATACTTCTTGGAAATTAATTTTTACATTTACACGTCATTTATCTCCACCTACCATTTAATGGATTTCAATCAAACTTTGCACAATGATAGTACACCATATGAAGATGTGCATGAAGTAAACTATTTTCGTTCTGACGGTTTCCATGGGAGATAATTAGACTTTATTATTTACTGGTCATGAATCTTGTAAGTGCAACACCCCCCACACTGTTTAATGGATTTTAATAAAACTTCACGCAATGATAGTACAGTCTTATAAAATGTGGACCTGTCTTGAATTATGCAAAGCATTATGCTTTTTATAAGATAATATATTTGTTCGTTTTGGCGACAAGATTTACAGGCAGGTTGTTGGCATACCCATGGGAACGAATTGTGCCCCACTTGTAGCAGATCTCTTCTTGTATTGTTACGAAAGAGATTTTATGATTAAGCTACAAAAGGCGAACAAAACTGACTTGCTCAATAGTTTTATATAGAACCTCCATATATCTTGATCAACTGAATTTAGATAACCCTGTTTTTCTAAATAAACAGATTTATATATCCTAAAGAATTTAATCGTATCAAGGCTAACCAAAAGGATAATTGTTCGCTATTTTCAGACTTAGACATTAATATTATTAACGAAACAGCTCATACTAAAATCTACGATACAAGAGATGATTTTAGATTTCAAATTGTAAATTACCCATGGCTTGATGGAGGTATTCCACGACTTCCATCATACGGCATTTATACTTCTCAATTTCTTCGTTATGCTCGAGCTTGTTTCGATTTCAATGACTTTCATTTTCGTAATATTGACCCTACAACAAAGCTTATTTCACAGGGATATCGATATCATAAACTGCGCACAACATTTGGCAAGTTTTATAGAAGATATCAAGAGATCCTTTTGAGATATGGTTCAGTTAGTATCTCCCTGTATGTAACTAGAAGCATTTCACAACCGTCATTTTATTGAGATCTTGTTTACAAACTTAAGAGGATTAAAAACAACCCAGACGTATCTTCATGCGATATATTTACATATTCGTTTGTTTAAACGGGGCTTAACCCAACACCTTTTTAAGCGTGGAATTAACCGAGAAATATTTGCACAATAGGACTATTCCTTCTCCTAATCGAATATTACGTCTTAAATGGAATATTGCAATTGTATCGCACTAAAGATCTGTGGAAAAAAGTAAGAAATAAAATACATTAAGAAATATTGAAGCCATGTATTCTGGTTTGCCGCGACCATTTCAATATTAATAACCATTTGGCTGATTTTCATGAAATGCTAGTTTTTTCTTGCAAGGTCCTTCTTAAAATGTGTGTCCGACATTACCGAATTCTATGACCAATTGATTAGACAATATAATCTCGATCTCTTTTTTCAGGTATTTTGTTTTGCATGGTTTCTCATCAGAACATAGTGCCAAACATTACGGAACATTAGAAATAGATATCGTCAGCTACCAGATTGGATTTACCCTTTTCTAATTCTTTTTTCTTCCTTTTTTTACAAGAAGATCTTCTAAATTTAACGCCTCAAATTTGACGAATTTAGTTGTCGTCAAAGAAGTGAGCTATGGAATGCAGCTCATGTATCCAACTTTTGTCTTTTATTTTTTTGCCATCATGCGTCTTTCGTTCTGTCTGTTTTGTCTTAATTGTTAGAATATCATGTTGCTTAGTGTGTTAAGTCACAGTTTGTAAGGAATCCTTTTTTTTTCTTAAAAAAAGATATATTGAAAACTGTCTGAGAAAACGATCTTGCGTCATTGTTAAACATCATACTATAACCTTCCTTAGCGACAACCTGTGTATACAGACCATCTGCTTATACAAGCCACTTTCTGCAGCTTTTTTACGGGGGTCATTTCAGTTTTCACATTACTGTAACGGAAAACAATGACCCCGTCGTCGACATACTACCCGGGGTCATTATCCTACGTTTAAGTTTGTTGAAATTCTATCCATGGTCAATTGTTCTACCATTAAAATCATAAAATCATAGAAAACAACAGAATGTGTCAATAGAGAAACGGACAGACAACCTGATTCCGTCAACCCCCTTTTGTCAGGAGAGGTGAGTGTGAGGGTTTGGGGAAGACAGGGAGTATTAACTCAGGCATTTAGTCTTGGTGCTATTTGGCATTTTTCTGCGTTACAGCCATTTTTGTTGACGTTTCCTATTCATTAAAATATACGGGTAACTTTTCTACGGCGGGTCACTTTTTTACAGAACAAATGAAAAATATAGCCAAGGGGTCGATTTTCAACGGGTAGCCGGGTATGATTTTAACGATAGATTAATGACCCTTTGCAGACTTTATAAGTATTTAACGTGGAATGATAACCCCGGATAGGTTTTCCTCAAAGTTCATTTTTTCACGTTATACCGGCTGGTGATACACATTTGTTGACATACTTTGCCATCATAATTCTGTGTTAAATTCCATTTCTTAAAAGAGATTGAATTGAAGAAAAAAAATATGTCTATAATGTCTAACTGAAAGGGTGATATCTCTTACGCAAATACAGTAGGACAGAAATTGAAAACTGTTCAACTAAGGTCTTTAATCTGAGAACAAGCAAATGTTAATCATGGCATATGTAAAGCAGCAAACATCACAGTATAATACAGTTATACTTGTACGATGTATGTCTTAACGTAATTGATTTGACGTACACTAAACTAGAGCAATTTACATGTTATCTCATGGTCATCTGCACACTTAATAAAATCAGTGCGAACCAAGTGATATCTATTGAAAAATATTTTTTAAATAAAATAAAAAAATATTATCTATAGATAGATACGGACAACAGCATTCATATAATTCATTGTTGTCGAAGAATAATGTTCAGTACATGGTAAGGAGTTTAATATATACATGTATAATGCATCCTCATTTTATTACAATATTTTATCGCTATTTCTATTCACACATTTTGTAAGATATGCAAATGAAATGAAGGTCTATAAATTTAGTTACAAACAACGATATTCAATTTAACACACACAATGAGCTTGGTTTTTCAATTTTCTATATTTAAAACCATTTTATTGTACTTTTGAGTACACATATCTAAAATTACAATCCTATAAAACGCGCACTTGAAAATCTTTCTTAGTGAATAAGATTTTGAAAGTTATCAACACGATCATAGTTTTCGTACCTGAGTGACGTTTGAATGTCAAGTAGTCGCCTTGTTACACAGATAACAGGGACGGCAATGTCATTACTGATACACTATCCAAGGTCATTTATAACGCATCACATTGTACAGCGATTTTAATGTAATGACGTCACTGAAGGTATATTCCCAGCACAAGGTATAACTTTCTCTTTATATATTACACCGTGAAAGTCGGGGATTCCCCTTAGGGTCAAAGTGCACGTCACATCATCACATGCGAGAGACAGCTATTCGTGGCACTGTAAAAGCTAATTGTTTCACACGTGTTTTATATAACGAGGTGTTCAGTTTATCATACATAGCGGATTATATACTCACCTGAACATGCATCTTATCAATGAGGTCATCACCTACGTACAACAGGGCGGATTGTCCCCACCCATCGCGGCCCCCATTCCGGGGCAGCAGTTCTCGAAACAATTGCAGCTTCCGTCTCGGGTGCAAGTCCAGAATCAGATACAGGTACCTACTACTCAACTACAAGTGGCTACGACCCAGTTGACGCCCCAGGTGACGCCCCAGGCACCACCGGCACCCCCGGCGTCCCCAACGACATCGTGAGTACAAACTTATATTTTACCCCAAATTACACAATGACTTTACATTAACAAATGTATGTTAAGTGGTACTATATATCAATAAATGTAATGCTATATCAAAAAGTGTACCAATACGTGCTTACAATTGATCATTGTGTTAAATTGCAGATTTTGCTGTTCGGTTTGATTGATTACTTCACATGACATTGAACAGACAATGACATTTCATGTGTACAGTGATTGCGCAAAAAGCCTAAAATAACCGATTTTGCACCAAAACGTACATTATTCAATGTGCTTTTTTGAAATTGTGCAAGCTAGATTTTTGATTAAATATTTGAACCATTTTATCTAATACAAGGTTTATCTGATTTCAAGCATTACAAAATACATCATACTTAACATAGTTAATTATCAAGATGTGCACATTACAAAATACATCATACTTAACATAGTTAATTATCAAGATGTGCATAGTGCACCGATTCATATCATCATATATCACCTACTAGAAGATACATGTCATATCAGTGAGATTATTTGTCTTTCTTAATAAGATACGTTAAACGTTAAAGACATTGTAATTAAAAGACTAGTTTACCTATGTATGTGACTGTGGTAAGACCTAACGTTCTGAGTCGGTCCATTTAAATAGCTTAATGATCTAAGGGTTTGGTTTTGTAGCATTTGAAATTTTTCATTTTGGCAAAGTTGTTTACGTAGTTTTATTCAGTGTTCTAGTGAATTTATACATATGTTTGTATAACATAAATGATTAAACGCCTTTTAAAGATTCTTAACTTTATATATTGAGATAGCGAGTCGCTTGATTTTCATTACAAAAAACTTGCATGCACTGATGTTTCTGCAGATTTTGCTTCTGCCCGCGTCATACTTAAATGACTTATCAATAGTTGTGTCTGCTTATATAAAAGTGTTCCTTTAGAAGTGACCAGTCACAGTGACCATTGACCAGTCGCCTGTTATCTCACAGTGGACACAATCTGACCCGTCCTTCTGAACGATCGTTCTACTTAAATAACCCAGGCAAAGATATTGAAAAATAGATATGAATAAATTTTAATATTGCATACCATCAACATATCTTTAAACAAATAATATAGGGAAATCTTAAGACGTTCATCGTTACTCAAATCGCAGTGTTAAACCTTGCTGTATGCATGATGGCAGAATCCTCAACTCCTAAACGTAAATCAGTTTGTATTATTAGCTTAAGGGTGGCTTATTAGCGACCCTTCTTACATATATAACAGCAGTAATTACCGCTAAACTTGCAAGTACTCTTTGATGGTATTGTCATCGACAGGGACTTTTCGGGAAGGGGTGCGGATACATTTATTGGTTCGATGCTACAGGCCCTAAATGCACCATTCAGATCTTGTCCATCCAAAAGCGTGTACATAACTGAAAACTATTGTGTAAAATGGGAGTAAATTGCTGTCCTGTGTAGGTGTGACATATTGAAATATTTATGTGGTTACTTTTATTATGTATTCCATGCTGTCTCTATACTGTTGATCATGAACCGTTTCCGAGAAATACAGAATAGAATTGGTAAAAAACACTCAATTGTTCAATTTTTTATTTAATACGTTTAACATGTTGCTATCAGACATTTGCTTTTTCTCTGACATTGTAATAACACATGCCTTAGACTTTAAAATAAAGTTTATTGTATCAATGCATAATTACATTTAAAATGCAATCTCTCTATATAAACCATAGATAATTTTTGACGTTTATTTTACATTGTAGCATAAACTCTGGCGTAGTAATATTGAAAGCGTTGCGTAGTACTTGTCATTCCTCCGCCATCACGCTCGCGTTTCTTTTTAACTTTTAAATATTATTTTTTCAATTGCAAAGTTGTTAATCAACATGTTTAACACAGCTTTGGACACATGTCTACACTAGTTATTTCCGAGTGTTGTTCCCATATAGATACTAACGCGGCTGCGAATTCAATTTTGATTACTGGCAAATAAATTGGTTATGGAAAAAACACAAATGAAAATATAAGTATTAAACTGTTATCTGTTGACGTTTATGGTGCTATAACTCTGAACAGGCGTGCAGACACATTATCATAATGCGCTATAAACTGACATTAACTTCCACGTTTCATATATTGGTTTTTTAAACTAAACCAAATTTAACGTTTGTGAGATTTTCAGACAATTTGTTCAC
>JAUMGZ010200180.1:0-12595 GCA_032359645.1 Pododesmus macrochisma | reverse complement strand
AGAGGGGTTTGAATTTCCTCTGATGCTTTGTTAAAGTCCTATATTCAAGAATTTTGTATTTTTGTCATTTCTTTTGTGTATAATTTCGATTTTATGAAATAAACACATTGACATTATTAAGTCTATAAAGAAATATCATGAACAAAATATAAAAAATGTTGAAAAATCAAAAACAATTCAAGGTCGCTTGTGGGGATCGAACCTGCGACCCTGAAAAACCCTTAGATTCTGAGACTTTCGAGTCTGACGTTCTTACCCACACAGAATTCTCTAGAAAGTGTTCAGGATTTTACGACAACTTTCAATGGTTTGCAGCCGTTTTAATGTTCAAAAGAGGATTTATTATGCTCTTATTACATTTCAAGAGCAATAATATATTTCTTTTCACAAAATATTTTATGTTTGTATATTTGAAAATAACAGCATCAGACTGGTTTACGGCGTCTAAAATGCTGAAGTTAGTACACCCTTAACGTAATCGATGTATTGAACCTCGGCACTAAAAGTTATTTTGTAGTATCACTTGTTCCTTAATGCTAGTTCCAGAAACTGTTTAGTTATACCACATGTACGGTACTATTTTCTCCCATAAAGTAATACTGTACACATTTTTTACTAGGACGTGCAATGTTTCAATTGTTTTTAATTGTATTATTAGTTAATGTAACAGTTTGTCTGCAAATACCATTTTATCAGACTTCACCGAAGACACCTTTAAATCATCACTTAAAGACTTACAAAAAGATTTCGATCTTGACGTGTGTAATAATGGGTTATTCAAATTGAATTCAGTATTTATCGAGGAATATTTACTTATTTTTCCGTTCATATGATTCAGAGTTTTTCACGTTCGTTCGATTCACTTCGATCTTTTCGTTCATATACGTAGTTAGTTTCTTTTGTTCCATTTGCATTTATTTTCTGTTCTCTCAACGTTTATCGTTTATTCTGTTTTAAGAGTGAACGCTGCAACCCCTCGTGACGTACCTTAAACAATTGTTCAATCAGAAAATGTCATCAGGCAGAGAAGCGATAACAGGAACGTGAAGAGAATCAAAAGGCAAAGTTTGGTGAAAAAGTCTACGACGTTACCGCCTATTCTATATCCATTCTTGATATTAAGAAATGTATCGTTCCCGGGGTTACAAGTAAAATAGTAAATAGAAAAACCAAGACGATATTCTAGGCCGTAAGTCCATAGACATTGGCAAACCATAAGAAAACGCTGGACGCACACAGAAAAATGAACCAAATAAACATTTATTAACTAAAAATGGAAACATCACGAACTTTGTTTGTTTGTTAAATGTAGTGTAGCGTCCCTTAAATAATAAAAATGGCAGTTGAACTGTTGCTTTTCTTGATTACATAAACTTTACACCCGGGTACTTACAGAATGAAACAAATAACCATGGACGGGCACATTTCCAAACAGGGGTGCATATCTTAGATATGTTATAAATACTCGTGCACAGTAACATAATTATACTTTGAAAACTAAACGTTAATTTGATTCCATAGTACCCTAGAAATCAACAAACGAACAGAAAACCATACCAACAGGACACCAGCACCTATAATCATCAAGAAATTACATTTGGTCCCTTTAACACCAACACTGTTGTGATTCAACCGACATGTAATCTATGTTCGAATTATCGTAGACTTTTGGTGACGTTGATGCGCTTCACAGCTGGTAGAATGTACTCAATACAATAGACTTAAGAACAATTTCATACACATATGCTCTTTTGTTGTTAAGAATATACGTAACTGATGGGTTTGTTTGTTTATTGTAGTTTAGCGCCCCTTAACTCGTGTATACGTCATATCGAGACGGTGTCTGCTTGTTACAGTGCGCACTTACGGTGACTATATTGCTGTCTCACTGCAATATGACGCCGCGAACACATTGACATAGTTTACTCGGTCACATTATTCGGATACCGAGCAAACTAGTCCTCCTCCTTCCCAGTAAAATACAAATTTGTTCTTTTGTTGTTAAGCATATACGTAATTGATTGGAATTAAGCTGGAAGCATGTCATGTTATGACGGATTTATATTTAGAAAAACTCGACTAATGCCAAGTTTTGATAATGAAAATAACATTCAACTGTTAGTTGTAAGCGTCGCGGCGGGTGACACATGTTTAGCCGGAAACGCGTACCATATCGCTATCACCTGGTTTCACTTTCAGTTTTGTAATGGAAGTTCGTGATGTTTCTTCTTTTAGTTAATAAATGTATATTTGGTTATTTTTTCTGTGTATGTCCCACGTTTTCCTTTTAAAAAGGGAACTATTTTCTCGTTTTTATTCTGGAACATCATATTGTAGTGTTGTGATATAACTGTTCTTAATGATATCGAATTTGCTCTTTTAACAATGATTTTTTATTTGCAGGAAGAAGAGCCCACGTCCAAGGTTTTAATTATCGCCGTTGTATCTATCTGTTCATTTGCATTAGTTGCATTTCTCATATTGGTAATATACTTTCGGAGAAACCTACAATGCAATACCGGAAAAACAGTTAGAAGCGTGAAAGGAGTGGAAAACGTCGCGTTCTCCTGAACGATTGACTACATACACAAAGAAGTTTGATAGTGTGAACAATTCTAACTATATAATATATACGGGATATATTTTGCTGTAATTAGTTTCAATTGTATTATGTAAACATGCTTCTTAGTTCAAGAATATCAGAATTCGCATTTTCAAAAAAAAAAAAAAAAAAATTATTACATGTATAACATTAAAACTGTGAAGAGTACCGCTGTATGATGATAACAATTTCGTTACTATAAGACAAATATATAACATACTGTAAATATCATTAAGGTTTTTTATACTTTATATATCTTTATTTTGTTGCTCAGTGAAAGAATATCATAATTCGCATTTTTTCAAAAATAAATATATATCATATAATGTAAATTATACATAACATTGAAACTTTGAACGTCACTGCTATATTACCATTACAGTGTTGAAACCATATAATACAATGTACTATATTATACTTTAAATACCATTAGGTTTTATATAGAAATAATCTTGGTTAAAAAAGGTCCAAGGCGGACTTCTCTCATACAAATCCCGTCCGTCATCCGTCGTCCGTCGTAAACGTTTTACATTTTCGATTTCTTCTCCTAAACCACTGGACCAATTTCATCCAAACTTGGTAGGAAATATCACTAAGAGGCGGGGCTTGGTCCCCAGGGGTGCCACATTTTGGTCCAAAAGGGGAAATATTTGACAAAATTTCAAAAATCTTAGAGCTTAATACTTTTGAATGTAGTAACTTTAGGGCATGGAAAAACCAAGATTGTTCAATTTGTGACCCTGGGGTCAAAATAGGTAACTCATTTTGGAGTCAAAGTTCAACACTATATGTATTTTTATATTAGAAATATGACATTTCACATTTTTGACTTCTTTTCCAAAACAGCTAAACCATTTTTATCCAAACTTCGAAGAAGGTATCATATTTGTTCAAATGATGGGGCTCAACCCCGAGGTGGCGCCACTAGAATGACCAAAAGAATTTCCAAAAAAAATCTTCTATTAACTAGAAGGCCTAGAGTTAAATGCTTTGGTATGTAGTTACTTTAGATCATTGGGCACCAAGTTTGTTCAAGGGGTAACCCTTGGGTCAAAAATAGGTTTCACGTTTTGGGGTAAAAATTTAACACTATAGCAAACATGAACTTTTCACATTTTTTTACTTTTTTCCATAACTACTGTACCAATATAACCCAAACTTGGTAAAAGACATCCGCAGGGAAAGGCAATTCATATTTGTTCAAATGAAGGGGTTCGGCCTCCATGGGGTGTCTCTTTTGGAGGCAAAAAGGGGAAAATTTGACAAAATATCAGAAATCTTCTTCTAATAAACTAGAAGGCCTAGAGTTTAATGCTTTGGAATGTATCAAATGTCGGGCATTTGGAACCATGTTTGTGTAAAGCCGGACCATGGGGTCAAACATAGGTTACGTATTTTAGGATCAAAGTTCAACACTATATATAGCAAATATGTTAACTTTTTCACATTTTTGACTTCTTTTCCGAAAGAGCTTAGTTTCATCCAATCTTCGAAGAAGGAATCCCTAGGGGAATTGGTTTCATATTTGTTCAAATGAAGAGGGTCGGCCACCACGGTATCAACTATTGGGGCCAAAAGGGGCTTACTGCTTTGATTTGTAGTAACGTTAGGTCATAAAGAACCAACTTTGTTCAAGGTGTGACCCTAGGGTCAAAAGTATTCAAATGCCAATCCAGATGGACTTTAACGTTAAAGCCCGATGGGCCTCTTGTTTATTTTGTATGATTGACATTTGTGTTTAATAATCTAGTTTGGTAATCTAAATATATATATTCAATATTTTTGCTGATTATATTCGCAGTCCATGATTTTTATGATTTAATCGAAAATGATGCTTGTATAAGTTTAACAATTGTCCATATCAATATCTAAATCACTTTGTTGATACATTTTTAGATTGTCAAATAATTGTTATATAATATTTAATTTACATCATGGCATATACAGATCTTAAATGAAATAAAACACGAGTTATATACGCAAATGTTCTTTGCATTTTTGTAAATATTCAAGGATAAAGTACCCGTGTAGCAAGACACGATTACTCAATTGCGCGCACCGTGTTTCGCTTCTTGTTTTTTAATAGAAAGGTTATGTTTCTTCATTAGTTAATAATTGTTGTTTTGCTCTCTTTCTGTGTGCGTCCCATATTTTCTTACTTTTTGCCCGTGTCCATGGATGTACGGCTGCTTTTGAATATCGTCTTGGTTTTTCCTATTTAGGACTTCCTTAAATATAACATATTTTAATGTTAACTAGTTCTGTAAATACGTTTATGCATGTCATTTGTTTATCTTTAGGAGATTAATTCTTCCCATAGCTCGTGGATGGGAGGTTTGAGTGGCTCGATGACTTTGTTTGTGGGAACTTGTTTTTCTGTTATTAGGGTCACTCACTCAAATCAGACAGAGTAAAGAGTAGAGACCGGACAAGGATCAGCACCTTCTTCGGGAAGGGGGAGGGACAGGGCGCTAAACTGGCGGTCCGTTGTACAGGGATTTTTAACCCCCAGACACGATAAAGATCCGAATGTAAAGAGTAGGTAAAAACACCATTGTATGAGTTCTGTATTCTAAATTTGTGTAGTTGGCTGGTGGACATTTCGGCTTTCGTATATCTGCAACCCCCATTTCTTAATTGTAAGTTAGTCAGTCAGTCAGTCAATCCATCCGTCTGTTTTGGATTAAATACTATAATACAACTTAATATAATATACATAATGCCGTCACTAGGGGTGTTTTTGAGCTTCCTCACTCATTCCTTGAATGAAGATTGCCTCGAATATTTTTTTGAAGTTTTGTTTTTGTTTTGAAATACTTCAGTATTACTTGGTCACTAATTCTTCTGATTCAGATGTCATCCATTTCAACTTGACATATATGTTGGAGGTTTGAGAGTCTGGATGACCTGGAAAGCTATGCTGGCGGGAACTTGTGTTACAAATCAGACAGGTTGAGGGGTAGAGGGCAGACAAAGATCAACACGTCCTTCGGAGAGGACGCTT
Source organism: Pododesmus macrochisma (assembly GCA_032359645.1). NCBI lineage: Eukaryota > Metazoa > Mollusca > Bivalvia > Pectinida > Anomiidae > Pododesmus > Pododesmus macrochisma. The sequence continues at coordinate 6,989 of JAUMGZ010200180.1, read as the reverse complement.
AGCTAGCGACTCCGTGTACAGACATTTTAAACCCCTGGCACGATAAAAATACCCATGAAGCGTTTGATTTTCTATTATGTTTTGTTTGTATTAAGGGCTTATTGTCCGATCAACAGCTAATGTCATTTATGGACGTGCCAGTTTTACTGGTGGAGGAAACTGGAGTACCCGGAGTAAACCACCGACCTACGGCAAGTCACTGGCAACTTTCTCACACTAGCACGCCCCGGACGGGAATCAAACTAGGAGGTGAAAGGCTCTTATGATTACAAGTCGCCGACTTTAACCACTAGGCCACCGCAGCCCCCAATGAAACGTTTGAAGAGTAGGCGTAAACGCTGTTGCATGGGCTCATCCTTTTTACATATTCATTTTGCTTTCCTTTCTCGTTCCTTTGGCCGCATTTCTTCCAGTCCTTTTGTTTCCTTTTACCTTTCTACACATTCCGTATCATTAACAACGTGAATACGAACATTAGTTGTGTTTTGAACAACTAAAGGTGCTTTACTCCTTGAACCACATAAGTCGCTGAAGTTGGCATGACATGTTGGCAATTGTTACATCTCACGATCAAAACACTTTTAGAAAATAATTAAAGAAGCGTTTAAAGTGTTTTTAAACGTATAAACATACCGTGTTACAAAGACATAATACTATTTGTAAGCAGCAACGTAAACATGATTCCAGTGTTAGACAGCTTGGAACTTATCGATATTGAAGTTTAACTATACCTCTGAGATGTTGACAAAGTAGCAAATACGAAAAACCAAATCGACATTATCAAGGACATACATCAATAGATATGGACAACTAAACGGTACACGGGGCACCTACACAGAACAAAAAAAACAACAATACATTTCGTTACTAAAAGGAAAACATCACAGACTTCTATTAAAAAACTAGAATCGAAACTAAGTGTGCGCGAGTGAGAAAGCGTTTCCGGTAACACACGAGTCATCAACCGCGATTCGTCAGTGTCAAACCTTTCCATTGTATAGAAGGACATATGCAAATTATTGATTGATTTATTTATTTATGTATTTGAAATCTAAAATGCCGTCATATCCACCAAACACAACGGAACGTTAAGTTCATATTAAATAAACAGTCATTATTTCCGAATATTAAAAACACATAACACACATAACAACCTGTTAAATGTTAATCTCTAAATTGCGTAACCAAAAGCCGTATTTTTTAAGCATATACATAACAGTTTTCTGAGTTTGAACATTAGTTGCCATCATTACCCGACCTACAACTTGATAAAAAAATAAATGTTCGGGGCAAATTATAAATGACTGACAGGCGCTGATTTTGGACAGCATACCTAAATCTTCTTCACATGGTGATTGCTCGAAACAGATATTTAGACAGTGTAAGTGTTTTGTTTTTATGTTATCGAGTTCATTCACTGATATAGGTGTATCAGGATACGATGTTACATGTGCACGAGAATTGTGGCATTGCATGAGAATAACGGGACATTTAACGGGTATTGATGCTATCTTAGACCATACCACTGTTCACTCTAACTACGGCTGCATACTAATGAGAGATACCGGCCGATCAGGAGGCGGGTCTTCGTGAATTCCTCAATATTGCGCTGGTTTGAACCCTGGAATCTAATTTATTAAAAGTATTCATTTTATAACACATCTTCATATCAAATGGTTTTATAAATAATTCGTTGTATTGAAGTAATTGCTTTCATTGTACTGGAGTGTGTATGCCGCTTTGAAGTTAGATGTATTCTTATTTAAAGTTTCACTATAAGTTTAAGTTGACATTTTATGTCACAAGGAATGTAAACGAATGTACCTTACATTTTTGTTTTTAACAATTGATATGTGTAGTGATTATGAATTGAAATAAACATCAATAAAAGATCATCTATTTAAAGACATCGTGTTGATATTTAAGTTATAACGTTTGCTCTGTGTAACGTAACTTCAGTAAGGGTTGTCTTTCTTACCCCATGCATATCATAATGTGTAACGGTATTATACAGGAGGTAACCAGTCTATCATTGTATAATTATCTCCCTTGGATACTTCCGTTAAGGGCATGATGGGAAATAAAATAGGATAAAGTTGATGTTTCAAGTCACTAAGAAAATCATAATTATTATAACATTTATCTACTTCATAGATCCGCCTATTATCTTAATTTCATACCTTTCACAACTTTGTACCATGTATATAACTTTGATATTCCATACACATGGGTCAATTTGTGAACTTTCTTCAACGCGTCAAGACCACATGGTGTTATTTTTAGATTTATGTAAACATGTGCATTCTAGCCTCTTTCATGTTAATTCTTTTTTATTACAGTCTTTTACCTCCTGGAGTGTGTAATTTGTAACTATCAATGCGTATAAGGAATAAAGGACGTTAGCACAAAGGACATGAGTTATGTCGATATCTAATACACATTACACTCAAACACCACATATAAAACTTTTACCCGATATATTCTTATCTTGGATTTCTGCACAAGTAAACACAACTCTTATCAATGCTACTGAACAAATATCAAATAATCCCCCAAAATGACCTTGAAAACATATATGTAGATACCAGTTTAAAAAGGAAGTATATTGATCAGGACACGAACCAAAATATGGCGTTCTTTTTAAGATATTTACTTATTCTATTCTGTGCGTCAAGTGCATACAGTTATTGTAATCCAAACACAGGACCCGCAGGAAACACCGAATGTAAGTTATTGACACCTTACTACTCAAAGTACCAATGGGCGACATGTCTCACAGATGTTTATATAAAGGCAAAATCAAACCACAGACACAGGTGTAGAGATCGGTCGACCACCTACTGTTATTATCAATGCATGATTGAGACTCATGGTTATGAAAGCGGTCCAGTGTTCAGTGATTGTTCTTGCAATCCTCACAGTTCACCACTGCGTCCACATGTTTCATTACCATCACATTGTAGTAGTCCGTCTGGAACAAGTTGTTCGTGGTACCATGATTGCCTCGAAGATAGATTTCATTGCGAAGGCACTGGAGCCGCATATGCTATATCATACGGGAAGAAATTTTGTGAATTATATGACGACAATTACCGCCATTTTGGAAATACGGGACAGGAATGGATTGATGCTGTTCGTAAATGCCTTCAAGTGGAACTAGTTCCTCTTCTTCGTCCATGGCAAACACCATCGTGTGAGCAAATTAGATCGACCGCGTTTGCATCTCATTCTAAATGTTATCTGAGACCAACAAACAACAACAACAATGAACTCTCTTTTTGTAACATAGGACTTAAGGACATGATGAGGGTATTCTGGACCATTAAAGGCGCTATGCTGCAAGCTCCGGGGAATACCCTGAGGGGACTTTTTGATGTTGGTATTGCTGGGTGCATTGGAAAACCATTCGTTGCGGGAATGAAGAAAATAACACTAACACTGTTGACGAAACGTTCAACACACGCTGCATCTAGAAATAAACGCTCGATCGATTTTTTAAACACTGACGACGATGCAACACAACCAATAAACGACATTGCCGTGCAGCAGCGTTGGGTCGTTTCTGGTGTCGCCTGGTATGGTTATTTTGAACGTAACAGTTCGGAATCAAACAACACTGACATTGCCATTTTCATTGCATCGAAACGCGATTACGATCTTAATGCACACAATGCCCGAACAGTCGTATTGAATGATACAATCATGGCACTCGCAGATTCAGTCAAACACGGAAAATTGAACTTAAAACTAAATGACATACAGATTGACGTACTTTCTATGATAGCATGCAATGACCTGGCATGTGATGATGTGTTGTTAGAAGTCAAGGGCGAAAAAGAGGACATTAAACAGGATGTTAAGGTAATGTCAAGAAGTAAACTTTGATTTTAAAATGTACGGGAATAAATTGGAATTGGAAAATAACTTTAAAAAACTAGACGACTAGAATAAACCATCTAGATCTGTTTGCGCAATTACTGTCACAGTCTATTTTAAAAGTTTGGTCAAAACAAAACAAGTAAAAAATTCAAACTTCTCTAAAGACATCCCATTGTCATTATCTATGAGACTTAAAAAAGATGTTGGTCTTGACTTGTGTTATTCACACTAAATGCATTACGTGTGTAGCCGGAAACGCTAACCATATCGCGAGCAACTGGTTTCGCTTTTAGTTTATTTAATAGATGTTTCCTTTTTTAGTAAATAAATGTATATTTGGTTATTTTGTTTGTGTGCGACTCACGTTTTGCATTTTTATTTTTGAACATCATATTGTAGTGTAGTGCTATTCCTGTTCTTAATGATTTTGAATTTGCTCTTTTAACAATGAGTTTTTGTTTGCAGGAAGAAGAACCCAGGTACAAGGTTACAACTATCGTCATTATATCTATTGTTTCATTTGCGATAGTTGCAGTTCTCCTTTTGATAATATACTCTCTGATAAAACGATACAGAGAAAAAAGTTAGGAACAAAAGAGGAGTAGATAACGTCGGGCTCTCCTGAATAATTGACTATATACAGACAGAAGTTTAATAGCGTGAAAGGTTCTTACCCTGTAATGTTAACATGTACGTGATAGCTTGAAACGAAACAGTGTTCATTTATATTTTTGTTGCTTATTGTTTTTTAATACAAATTCGCAATGTTTCCTTTTTTAGCTAATTTATGTATATTTAGTTATTTTTTTCTGTGTGCGTCTAACATTTCCCTTTGTTTCCCACAATCCATGGAATTGAATTACAGCTTGAGAATATTGACTTGGTTTTTCGAATTTAATACTTCCTTTTTTAGTTAATAAATGTATATTTGGTTATTTTTACTGTGTGCGTCAAGCGTTTTCCTTTTGTTTGACCATGTCCATGGAATGACAGCTTAAAAGTATCATCTTGGTTTTTTCGAATTTACTACTTTATATAGTGTTTTTATCTTATAATGTTAGCATGTTGCTCAGTGCAAGAATATCAGAATTCGTGTTTAACAAGAAAATGTATTACATGTAAGATTATGCACAACATTTAAACTTTGAATGATACCAGTGTCGTTACTATACGATAAATATATATAATTAAGCTTTATATATTTTATATATCTTTACTAACGCTTTTATTTGTCACATTACTTTTTATTTCATCTTGACCGAAGGCACAAGTTGGGTTTTTCATTCAAATCCCGTTCGTCATCCGTCCGTCGTAAACTTTTCACATTTTCAACTTATTCTAAACCACTGGTCTAATTTCAAATGATGGGACGCTACATATACTTGGGTTCAAAAAGGGGATTTGACAACATTTCAAAATTCTCCTTATAAAATAGAAGGCCTAGAGTAATATTGCGTTGGTATGTAGCAGCTTTAGGGCACGGGGAACCAAGTTTGCTCATTACGTGACCCTAGGGTCAAAAACAGGTTTTACATTTGGGGGTCAAATTTCATTACTATATGGCAAATGTGTTAACTTTTCACTCTTTCGACTTCTTGCTCAAGATTATCTGACCAATTCCATCGAAACTTTGAAGAAGACATCCTTAGGGGAGGGAAGGTGTTCAGATTTCTTCAAATAATGGGGCTCAGTCCTAAGGACGCACAACGTTTGAACCAAGTGGGGAAATCTTATAAACTAAAACTAGTGCTTAATGCTATGATTAGTAGTAACTTTATGGTAGGCAGAACCAAGTTTATTAAAGAAATGAACTTATTGTCTAAAGTATTCAATGCCAAAAATTTACTTATATAGGCCTATTTCACCCTGATGGACGTTTAAGCCCAATTTGCCTCTTGTTTTTATATTGTATGATAAGCATTTATTTTTATCTGAATGTATGTATTCTCCAAATGGCGGAAAGAAATATAGATTATCTTATCAATGTTTGATCTTGGGTTACACCCTTATTATTAATATGCGTGAAGTTAGCAGTGGATTGGATAATTGGATATTCAAATTTCCAAACCACTGCATTTTCACACATCGCAGTAGATTGCAATTCGCAAGATTCGAAATATTTGTAAAATAGATTTATTTAACATATTTGATATAAATATACATGCGAGTGTAAAAAGTGTGTGCGTGCTTGTGTGCGTAAATATGTGAAATATTTATGGATATAATGAGAAAGTCTATATTCGCTATTGTGGACCTATTTTCGGTCCAGACTGGCTCTGAAGGACTCTCGGTAGTCTGCCCTACAAGACTACAGTCTAAATTTTTTTTGCACAATTGACTTGATACCCCCAGTGTCCCGAAGTGAGAAAGTCTATTTGGATATTCACTTTTTTGGACCTATTTTCAGACTTTCATAGGGCCGAATCTAAAGAGGGTCCGGAGTCCAGACTTGATCTCAAGGACTCTCAGTTGAGTGCCCTACAAGACTACAGACTCAAATTGTTGGCAAAATTGACTTTGATACCCCCAGGGGCCCAAAAGTGAGTACGTCCTTTTGGATATTCACCATTTTCACTTAATTTAAACCTCAGTAGCGCATAATCAAAAGCGAAACCGAGTCCAAACATTTTTGGTGGGGACCCAGATACACAAAATGGCTAGTGCCAGAGTTGGGGCTCTGAATTCACTACCTTACAAAAAATATTCAATCATTGAGGTGTCTTACATTTAATTCTTACAACATTCATGAGAGCTATAAATATTGTGCCAATATTATCGAAACAAGTGTTTCTTTTCGCATTGTTGTATTTCAATAGTTTATACATTAAAAAGTTTAAAATTGTACATCAATAATTTGATCTTGTATAATAACAATTATATTTTGGACATATCCATTTGACTAGTTGGATAGTGTTTGCCATAGTGCTTGATTAAAGTATCTGGTTTTGTATAGCACATGACAAACATTCCCAACTAAAAGAAATGTACTAATCGTTGTTTTTTAACTATTATTTTTACTTTCCTATTTATAATTAATTTTTAGTCCATCTGGACTGAAGGTCCAAAGTGGACTTTTCTCATACAAATCCCGTCCGTCGTCCGTCCGTCGT
>JAUMGZ010200169.1:0-12596 GCA_032359645.1 Pododesmus macrochisma | reverse complement strand
TCCTGTCGTCGCTGCTCTTTCTGTCCTATCTTTTGGTTTCTCTCCTTTGGTCTTTTGTCACAATATCGGTGAAAGATTCTAGACGTGATGTTAAGCCCTAATTAAACAAACAAACAAACCAAGCAAAACTAAAGGTGTTATATTTTCTTACAGTTACAGATCCAATGAAAGAATTTTGTATTAAGTTGTAATAAAATGAAATTAATGAGTTTATTGTTTTACTTGCAGGTCAAAAGAGGGACGCTCAGGCAGCACGGGAGTTTATTTTACGGATGTTTGTGGACCTTAATCCTGACCCGGATAAGATAATATATTCACATTTCACATGTGCAACAGGTAAGCACAAACAGTTGTACTTGCCGACTTTTTGAAATTTTCATGGGGGAGAAAATGTGTAGCAAAATCTTGATGTCTTTAATCAGATTTCTTGAAAAAAAATTCTGATGTATCAGTCCTTTTGAAAACACTATCAGACATTTCCTTTGGACTGACAGTTTTCAATATCTCTGTTTAGTACCCATATACAGTGCCCTATATGACAAAATAGTAGTGTAAATTGCCTCATTTAAGCAGTTTTGTGCTATACACTTAGTTTAAGCAAGTTAATAAGCAAAGTCTAGGAACTATACTGATGTCAAAAGTGAAAATTGTATTGAGAAAAATATGGAACATTGGCAACTATGGGCGGTTTTAATTTTCTTGCACCCCAAAAATGTTTATATAGAGAATATTCAGCTTCTTGCTAATCTCGATAACGATAAACCACAACAAAACAAATCTTGAAAACATCTTATTTATCCCAGTACACTAAAATCAAATAAAAGGGAGAATCAGCCCTGACTCCAGTAACTGTCAATTTGTGGATGGGTTAGTTTTTCAGCACAATATTTCAGTATCATTTACATGTATTTGAATGAAGTCAAATTTGATAAAGTAAATCTGTTGATTCCAAGTCAGGAAAGGAGAACCCATTTTGGGGGTGAACATGTCTGTTGTTTGTTTATTGTAGTAGGGTTCAACATCCTTTCAATCCAATTTGGGTAGGAACAATTCTGATGATTTGGGGATTTATATGTCAATGGTCAAGGTCAGAGGTACAAACGATATAAAACGGCACAGTGGCAGAGTGGTTAGCGTGTTCGCCTCATGTCTGTACACTGGTGAAGAGAATACACGATCATTGGTTCAAATCCTGTTGGCCCATATCCCAAGACGTTAAAATTGGGCACTCTTCTCGCTCCCTGCTTAACATACAGCATTAATGGGAAGGAAAAAGGACTGGTTGGCTCGGTGTCAGTATAATATGACCGAGTAATGTATCATGCCAATATGTCTGCAGTGTGATATTTCAGTGAGACAGAACTATAAAGTTGCCATAAGTGCGCACTGTCACAAGCAGACACCGTCTTGATATGAGCTAAAATGAGTTAAAGGGCTAAAAACCAATAAAACAAAAACAAACTAACAATATGAATGTGTCCTTTAGTTGTTCCTTTGGTTAGTTAAAAGCAACACAGGGTGCAGTATATTTATTTCCTATTAGAAAGAAGGAGAACCCTTGTTAGGAATTAATAGGTCAAGGGTCGCAATCACTGTTACTTAAATACATAGGATCTAAGTGTTTCGTGTCAAATTTTGGTATCTGAAAAACTGCAGACTTGCTGTGATTCTATAGATATGATGTAAAAACGTACTATCACACCTTTTCTCATTTTCTAATTATTTTAATTAAGAAAATATAGTTGATCATTTTAAGTCGTTTATTTACATCGGTCTCATTAATTTTATACATATGCTATCTGTGAACCAAGGGCAATGACTTATAAAACCAAAAAGAGTAACTTTGACACATGAATAAACTCGCAATAATCACAACCCACTTTTTGGGTGTTTCAGGTGTACATTTTGTAGTCAAATAACATTACTTTATATTAGGCCTCTCAATAGAAAGTTTAAATTGACATTTCAAAAGCATTGAGACATATTGATAGTCAACACTAGGTTACCAAAGGATATTTGATTTGTGAATTACTTATGGAACATGTCTTGGTTTTATGATAATTAGCCAAACATTCCTACAAATAACAATATAAATCATATGAATTACAGGTGAATCTTGTGAGTGTTTTTTTCTTCAAAAAGCTAAAATTTTAGCAACGATTATTAATAGAAGTTCTGTGCTAGAAATGAAGTATCAATTACAGGTAGTTATGAATGTAAGTTAATGTGTAGAATATGCCATTACGATATGTTTACCTGATGACATGCTTGTCTTCAAAACGCCTGTGCATTCTATTCTAAATTAATTTTCTCTATAGCATCCATTCATGATGGCTGCTTTGAAGCAAGATTGGGGTTTCGCGACATGGGTTTCTCACACGGAGTATTGGCTCTTTCCTCTTATACTTATCATATTTTATCAGAGGCATGCATTTTTGTTTATTGTTTATCTAAATTGCTTTCGCTTTTTCCACGTTACAGATACAGAAAACATACGATTTGTCTTTGCTGCCGTGAAGGATACCATTCTTCAGCTAAATCTAAAGGAGTATAACTTAGTGTGAGGTGTATATGTAACGGCCGGCAGAGCACACGGCGATACTTATCAGACACGAGAGAGTTACGTTATATCACGTTCTCTGACTATGTCATGTGCGTTGTTGTAAACACAAAGACGAGTAACGCATACGTTATTGTCGTGGTCCTACGACATCACAGAGGCTCGTACACGTATGCCTTAAAAAACCCGACTGGCCATTTATTACACTTAGAAAGGAGGGGCCAAATGCATGTGTCTGATCTGTCTTAGTCGGTGCCACGATGGACGGTCTCTTTTGAATCATTAGCTGGCAAGCCTCGGTTTGGAGTCAAGATGTTGTGCGATACAAAAACTAGGCTACGAAGTCAAACGTGTGTATGTTTTGGTGAACCACAACATCATCCACTGTCATAGCAAGTGCCCTTGTTTGTGTGTAATGATCGACAGATCGTCATATATACTATTGTCACGGGAATGATCATACAGTCGTCATGACGATAGTACCTGTAACTATGTTGTTGTCTTGGAAACTGTCGCTACGGAAACCGTCTGTTTTTTCCGTTGGTGATATTTTTTGTTTTATACTTTGTTGTCATTAAGACCATAATTTATGTTAGTAGCAGTCAGTCGGGTGATCTGTTGTGATTGGTCGGTATGTTGATTGGTTAATAAGATGTGACCAATGCAATGCTGGACTCATTATAGGATATTGACTGGAACAGATGTTTTATATGTTAATATATAACTGTTTGTACATGTTATTATGAAGTCAGAGTGTGTAATTTACAAGCCTGAAAGGCAGAACTTAATGATTGACATCGTAAGAGGAGGAGTCATGTTTTAATGATTGACATCTTAGAAGGAGGAGTTATGTGGTAATGATTGAAATCATAAGACAAGGAGCTATGTTTTAATGATAGACATCAAAGAAGGAGGAGTTATGTTTTAATGATTGACATCATAGAACGTGCAGTTACATTTATGATTGACAGACTTAATTGACGTACATGAATAATTTATAGACTGGATGAGATTTTTTACTCTAGCTCCTCTACTGTATAGGGCCCATTGGATCATCCTAGTAAACTATTTCACTACACAGAGAATACAGGCATTTCTAATTGGTTAATCTCCATGTTAGAGTTGTAGGACAGGCTTCTTTACTGACTGATTACTACAGAGTATTTACATGGAACTCGTAACCAGTATGTTTTATGTGGTCGTTACCTACAACACTAGTAAACTCTTGCCCTACGTGAAGTGCTAGAATGAATACTCCTTATTTATAAATGTCAATCTCGTAACTCCATAATCTGATATTTTTAAGAGAAAGATCTGATCTGATCCAGAAGACAATGAACCAGTTTCCAGAATTCCATTATTGTTGCTTTAGATTTTAAATGTGTGGTTCATGAACTGACTGAAGAGTGAAGTAAGGAAAGATAACTCTTAGTAAGGGGAGACAACTCGAGACAAAGTATGTTGATGAGATCTTGTACTGTTTATTTGATCTTTGCTGTGTTTCGCTCTCTGTTATTAAATTATCCATTTTAAACTGCAGTACTGTTGTATGAGGTACTATTCATTTCTCTTTGGACTTTTAATTTATAGCCAGTATTGTGATCAAAGTGGCCATACAGTAATCTGTTGGTCCCCAAGTAAATTGAAAGTATGAAATTCTTATTGAAATGAAATATTGTTCCAAATTGATTCTGCTAAATAATACAACAATTAACATGCTTACAGATGAATTGTTAGATCAAAAACACTTTAATATAACATTAGATGTGTAAAACCAACATTTAGTGTCATTTTCAAGAATTAAATTTTTTTTTTGAAGATTTTTTTTAAAATTCTTGAAAATGAAATTTCTTGATTATTTATAAGTTGTATTTGAAAGGCCCTCGCTGAGCAGACTGTGTCATCTTCTGGTCAATCTTACACTGTAAAATGAAATGGAACAGTCAAGGACTGAAGCATGGCAGGGTTTATTGTGCGATATAGGGGTGTAGGGTTTGCCTTACTTACATGTAGTTTGTGAGAGAGATTCAGTGTGAGTTCTCTACGTGATGTTATATATTATATTTACTGTAACGGTTGGTGCATGATGATGATGATGATGATGATGATGATGATGATGATAAGTTGAAGGCTAGTGCTGAACTCATGTCACGTGTAACCATGGCAACCTATTTTAATTTGTGTCACATGACTTATAGTGAGTTGAAACCATGGCAACATATTATAACTCTTGTCACATGACTTGATAGTGAGTAGTTACCACGGCAACATATTATAACTCTTGTTACTTGACTTATAGTGAGTTGTTACCATGGCAACATATTATAACTCTTGTTACATGACTTAAGCGAGTTGTAACCATGGCAAAATATTAGAACTCTGTCACATGACTTAAATAGTGAATTGTAACCAAGGCACTATATTATAATTCGTGTCACATTATTTGTAGTGTGTTGTTACAATGGCAAACCTTGAGATCACTATGTTAGTGATCTGTCATCGTTTATATTGTGTTCTAATATTTTATTTTTTTTTTATAAATGTTTAAAATTGAAAAGTGGAATCAATGATTGTCAATGAAATAAGAGGATTGAAATTTCAAATTGCATTCCCTGGATAGTAAGGTTTTAAAGGAAATAACTTTTAATTTTGCTACATTATATATTACTAAGACACTCTCGTTAGATATAGATATTCTGTAGGAACATCGTAGAAAGACAGTAAGAGATAAAATACAGTCGACAAGCAAAAGGAAAGTTTGTTCGTAAAATGACTGTACATTGCCATGGTGACATATCACATGTTCAGCACCAGCCTACAAGATTATTGTGAAATTTAGTAGGATATTATTTGTGTGCACACATAAGACATGTGTGCTTGATTTGTGCATGTGATATATGTATTTTAGAACGGAAGTGCAATATTAACTACTACTTCTTTACACGTGTTGTTTAATGGTATAACAGGTACCTACTATATGTCTTATAATCCGTGTGGAACAATGACCTTAATCACCTGTTAACTTGGATTAATTAATTAGCAGTTGTATGTTGGTGTGCGTGCATGTGTGTTGGTGCGTCCACTTGTGTATTGTAGTGAAAACCAGTGATTGTGTGTTTGACGAACGACGAGCGGAGAATGGTGCATTGTGGGTGTTGTTTTAATCGACAGGATGAGTTAGTATCACGGAGAAAACAATTTGTATGATGTTCGTTGCAACCTTTTTGCATTGCAAGTCATAACGTGATTTGATATATATTACATGTATGTGACACATATTGTGAGCTACACATGTGTATGACTTATACTATATATACATATGTGCTGGGGTGTCTCCTCCACATCTACTGCAGTCGCTATCATTGTGCGTGTTGTTCTATAAAATTGTTTTTGTGGCCGTCTGACACCAATATTCATTGTTCCATCACGCAACCAAGAACTGTCCAGCCTGGTTCCGTATTGGAGCACTATCATGCAGGCAGTTCATCTTGATACAAACATATACTGTCATACTACCAAGAACTGTCCAGCCAGGTTCCGTATTGGAGCACTATCATGCAGGCAGTTCATCTTGATACAAATATATACTGTCATACTACCAAGAACTGTCCAGCCAGGTTCTGTATTGGAGCACTATCATGCAGGCAGTTCATCTTGATACAAATATATACTGTCGTACTACTAAGAACTATCTAACTGTGTACAATACTATAGTACTGTAACTCAGTTCTTCTTAAAAACTACAGACACCCACATAACAGCGCCTATGGCGTAGGAAATCATGTCCATATTACACAAGAATATACTTCCATTTGTTTGCTGTTATAACACTAGGGAGTCCAGACTTTGATTGTTGCCGTTTAGGCAGTAGAGATTTTCTTAACAGAATATATTTCATTTCAAATCAGACAGGGGTATTTTGAAACCAACAGATACTGTTTGTACTTATAAGAAATTATTAGAAGTATTTCAACTTCTCATGGCTACCAACAACAGTCAGTATTTACTCGTCAGACATAATGATAGGTATGTACAACAATCTTCTTGTGACTGCATTAAGCATACTTGTTATATGTCATTAATGAAACCTACCATCAACCTTCTTTACTTTGAAGATTTGAAGATATTAAATAATAGTGAAATATACATCATAACCAACATTTAAAGTATAATTTCATTCTTAATTTCCATTTATAATACACTGAATAGAAAAAAATGGAACTCACCTGTAATTACTAGGGTAACATTAGGTAAAATTACAGTTACCAAGACAACATTAATTACAGTTACTAAGGAAATGTAGGTTATGATTCTGTGAACATTTTTATAACATCAGTGAATTCGTGGAGGCCTACAAAGTGACATATCTGTTGTAACATTAATATTCCGTTTTTATAAGACAACTTTATAACACCGAATTAACAACTCTAATGCAGTAGTAGGTTCCATTCTTTGATATATTGTCAGATCAACACTTGTTGAAGGTTGGTAGAGATAATCTCTGAGCCATAACTAACTTCTTTTAAATTGAGGCTCGGAGTATTAGTAAATGTATATTCATATTTTGTAGCCTTTTAATATAATATGTGTTCAATTATGTCTAAAACAGCTGAATACTAATTCATTGCCATAAATATTGAAAATGATTTGTTATTGAGAGCAAGCCACTGGCTATTCACTTATTTGTGTTCTGGTTGTAAAATGTCTTAATTCTTATTGGTGCAGTTCTACAGCATTGTCAGGGCTTTACTTTGTCCTTTAAACATACTATTTTATGTAATGGTTTAACCCACTCTACGCACTATATAAACCATGTTAAAATGGTAGCATAACTTTATAAACCATTGTAACATAAAGATTTATTTAAACAAGCATAACACATTATCTTGAAGATTTTACCTTTGACCTTTAATATTACTGTTATCAAAGTTATCTCCCTTTTCTGAAATCTCCACTAACAGTATAGTTAACTTTCAATGAGAACCACAACACTGAGTAGTTGAATAAACACTGTTGTTAACATGGGTAGTTTTCAAATTGATTACTGTTAACAATGTATGGATTTTATAAGTCAAATATTTCCACAATTAGATCAAGCTTTTAAACTGAAGTTAAAGAAGTTATGCTTCATGAAAGTTACTTCCCTTTAATACTACTGTTATCAAAGTTACCTCTCTTTTCTGAAATCTCCACTTACAGTATAGTTAACTTTCAATGAGAACCACAACACTAAGTATTAACAATGGCATATGCAAAACAATACACACCTCACTAGAATCAAGTTACACACACCAAACTAGATGAAATCCTACATTGACTCGCGGCCAGTAACAAACTAAAAACACACAATGTAACATGTGGTAGACCAAGTCAAATGATGTGCCACACAAATCAAACGGCAATTATATTATAACTGTACAATGTCTTACTATTAAATGTGTTACTAATGTTTTTCAAAACATTAACCATAGTCCATGCTTTAATTGTAAAGTCCCGCAGGCACAGTTCTCTCAACCAACAAACAGTCCTACATATATAATTAAAGGGCCACAGCCTACAGACTAGACCAAGTCCTTCTGACAAAGTTCACTCAAACAACAGTCCTACATTTGTTATAACCAACAAGTCTACAGTCCTACATATTTAATTTCCCACAAGTCCACAATCCTGCATATTTAATTACCCACAAATCCACAGTCATACATATTTAATTACCCACAAGTCCACAGTCCTACATATTTAATTACCCACAGCCTACAGTGTGTTGATACTAGACCAAGTCGTACATACAACTACAGCCCACTACAAAAAGCACCACAGTTTGCTAATTGTATGTCATCAGACGGAATAATAAGAATGAATTTTTAATTGTATGATGTTGCTTAAAGCAAGGTGTTATTTATAAGTAAAATATAGCTTATTATTGACTATAATGTGTTTATATTTGTTTTGTTGAATGTGATTTTTTTTCCTTTTTAAATTTGTATCAAATGTATGATACAGCAGCACATAGTTATCATGGTTAAGACGTCGTCGTTTAAAATGTAACAAAAATTTACAAAAAATCTCATATCTCGATGTCTTTGGATGAATTTGTTTTTCCGATGCTGCATAAGAGACGGCAGTAAAGTCCTTGTGTGGTATATCTAGCAAGTTTGGTTAACATTTGTAAACAAGATTTTTATGGCATCTATTCTTTGTGGTTGTTTTTCTGGTATTGAAAAGAATTAAAAAGTTATCTCCCCTGTTGCAATGTTCTCCTGCAGAGTTATCTCTCTTTAGATGTTGCATTTTATCCTACAACCGGGACATGGAAAAAAGGACTGATTTATAAAATCTGTTGAATTTGTGGAATATTTCAATGGAAATTTTCGCTCCTGTATGTTTTTGCCTTTTTGCAACAGAAAACATTTTCGCTCTGTGTTAAATTTGCCATTCAGGCCATCTGGTTATAAAGACAATGTAGCTGAAAGTTTTCGTTTTCAATTTAAATTTCCCCAATCATTTAAGGGCGAAAACTTCAGGTATTCAGTAATTGAAAAAAATCCAAATAATTCTCAACAAAGAAAGCATCTTTGTACCCACTGCTTCAGTCTGGGTTATAGTAATTCTACTAATATGCACTTCAACACTTGCGTAATAACCATGAAGAATATGCCAGTTAACCTGTTCACCCCATTATGACTACAATGGACTGCTCATGATTTTGGCTATACCACTGTAAGACAAGGGGTGAATGGGTTGACGTCATCACAGATACGTTTGTAACCATGGAAACTTAATTACTGGAGAGCAGCAGGATGGACAATTCATCTTAACAGGTTCTAAATAGTGCTACAGGCTCCTCTTTGTAGTGTTGTGTCATCATAGCTATAGCAACTGTTGTCATGTCAACCGGGGTCAAGGAAGGTCAGACAGGGCTGAACATTTTCAGAAACATTTTAATTGTATTTTTAAGGCTAGTAAAGTAATTGTATGATCAAATTTGACGTTTTTACATAAAAATATGGAAAGCAAAGATTTTATTTGTGCAGAATGTATTATGATTCTAACAGTACAAAGTGTTGAGCAATTAAATCACGAGGGAGTGTGTGTATTTAAATCATGATGCATTTTTATCCAAGAGAATTTAGGTATTCAGTGGAACTGGGTCCTAAGTCTAGAACTATCTAAGACAAAGGGATTGTGCCCCTTGTCTAGAACTCTCTACGACCACGAGTTGTGCCCCTTGTCTAGACCTCTATGATCTCGAGTTGACATGCTGACAACACGTGCTATGTATGATGTTCAAAGCTACGTCAACGTTGTGTTGGCGAGCAGATAATCATCGTGATCATGTACATTTATATGCGAACAAAAGAATAAAGTTTAATACAAAAGTGAAAAATATGTGTTCTTTTTTTCAATTTCTTTACAAGATGTTTATTTTCCTACTCGTGTAGCTGTGAAAGTGAATCAAATGTGACCTTTAATATTGTGTTGACATTTGGTTCACTGTCCATGTAAGGGTTTGTTTGTTTAATTAGGGCTTAACGTCACTTTTAACGTATTTTACCAATATCGCGATAAAAGACGGAGAAAAAATGGAGAAACACCATATAACTTGACAGGAAGAGAATCGGCGACGGGAATGGGAAATAAATAAATTCTAATAGTTCAGAAAGAAGGTTGAACTCTGCAATGGCGTTTCCAATTAGTCCTTTATCGAAGAAAGGAACGTGAACGATAAGCTATTGATGGTGCTCAAATAAACTACTCTACAGTATAGGATAAACAGAACAAAGATTATTGACGAACAAACAATAGCTTCTTTAAAAATTCACAAGAAGGAACTAGCAAAGTGAGACGAACATTTAAAAATGACATCAGACCAAGTTTAGGAGTGAGGGGTGACCCAAAGTCAATGAATTAATAGTGATTGTTTGGAGAATACAAGAGCAGTTTTAGTCCATATTGACAAACGTTGCAAACTGAAAGGGGCACCAATAAATATTATATTATACAAGAACATATTGCCTTCCAACTCTTCTAGACTGGTTACCTCCCCTGATATACGCTACGCATATAGGTATTTGCATTACACAACTGGGAGCCCGTTTATAACTTTTCATATTTAATCCTAATCTTATTAGAAAAGACCGACGACCAAGGACAACGCTTACAAACATCAGAAGTAAGGAAGAATGATATCTGCATCGGAAGGACTGGCGTCCAAAGGACAACGCTTACAAACATCAAAAGTAATGTAGAATGATATCTGAATTTGTAGGGACTGACGACCAAGGACAACGCTTACAAACCTCAAAAGTAGGAAGAGTTATGTCTGAATCAGAGGGACCGACGACCAAGGACAACGCTAACAAACATCAAAAGTAGGAAGAATGATATCTGAATCAGAGGGACCGACGACAAAGGACAACGCTATCAAACGTAGGAAGAATGATATCTGAATCAGAGGGTCCGACGACCAAGGACAACGCTAACAAACATCAGAAGTAAGAAAGAATGATATCTGCATGGGAGGGACTGACGACCCAGGACAACGCTAACAAACATCAAAAGTAAGGAAGAATGATATATGAATCAGAGGGACTGACGACCAAGGACAACGCTTACACACATCAAAAGTAAGGAAGAATGATATCTGAATCGGAGGGACTGACGACCAAGGACAACGCTTACACACATCAAAAGTAAGGAAGAATTATATCTGAATCGGAGGGACTGACGACCAAGGACAACGCTTACACACATCAAAAGTAAGAAAGAATGATATCTGAATCAGAGGGACTGACGACCAAGGACAAAGCTTACAAACATCAACAGTAATGAAGAATGATATCGGAATCGGAGGGACTGAAGACCAGGGACAAAGCTTACAAACATCAAAAGTAATGAAGAATGATATCGGAATCGGAGGGACCGACGACCAAGGACAACGCTTACAAACATCAAAAGTAATGAAGAATGATATCTAAATCGGAGGGACTGGCGTCCAAAGGACAACGCTTACAAACATCAAAAGTAATGAAGAATGATATCTGAATCGGAGGGACTTACGACCAAGGACAACGCTTACAAACATCAAAAGTAAGGAAGAATGATATCTGAATTTGCAGGGACTGACGACCAAGGACAACGCTTACAAACATCAAAAGTAAGGAAGAATGATATCTGAATCGTAGGGACTGACGACCAAGGAAACGTCAACACACATCAAAAGTAAAGAAGAATGATATCTGAATCGGAGGGACTTACGACCAAAAAAAAACGTCAACAAACATCAAAAATAAAGAAGAATGGTATCTGGATCGCAGGGACTGACGACCAAGGAAACGTCAACAAACATCAAAAGTAAAGAAGAATGATATCTGAATCGTAGGGACTGACGACCAAGGAAACGTCAACAAACATCAAAAGTAAAGAAGAATGTTATCTGAATCGTAGGGACTTAGGACCAAAACAAAACCGTCAACAAACTTCAAAAGTAAGGAAGAAAGATATCTGAATCGTAGGGACTGACGACCAAGGAAACGTCAATAAATATCAAAAATAAAGAAGAATGATATCTGAATCGGAGGGACTGACGACCAAAAAAAACATCAACAAACATCAAAAGTAAGGAAGAATGATATCTGAATCGTAGGGACTGACGAACAAGGAAACGTCAACAAACATCAAAAGTAAGGAAGAATGATATCTGAAGCGGAGGGACTGACGACCAAGGAAACGTCAACAAACATCAAAAATAAAGAAGAATGATATCCGGCTGCATCGAAGGGACCGACTATAATATCAATGTTGGAACAATTAAATAGGTCAAGGTCGCTCTTACTTCAAAGTAACAATTCTGGTGATGTTCTGTAAGGTGGTCTTACTGTTCTCAAACGTCTTAGACTTCTGTCTGCGAGTGACGTTAATTATAGAAATATCGTATAGAATAAAGTTCTATCACCTACATATAGGTTCCGCAACGAGTTAGGGTGGGATATCGGGTTTTATCTCACTAGAGTTAGTTAATTTTCAGATTTTACAA
>JAUMGZ010200158.1:0-12597 GCA_032359645.1 Pododesmus macrochisma | reverse complement strand
GCGGTACACAAATATACCCTTTATGCTATGAAAGTGTACCATGGAAAAGTGTACCGTGGGACATAAATGTAGGTAAAGTGATTGAAATATGCCTGGCCGTTGTCGGCCTTCGTAAGATCGCCATAAGAAACTAGTGGCATCACTGTTTAATCATAAAGTCATCTAGATGTATCAGTTTTTATAGCCATGTTTTGTATGCTTTAGGTTGTTTCGAGCTGTGATAATTACTGAGATTTTTGTCAGCAAACGTCCATAATTTTTACATGTTTTTGCATTGCGCATTCCTGTGTGAAATAACGAAGTCGCATACACTATTTTACTTGCTCACATTGGTACTGATAGTGTGAATGAAGTCATTCTTACAGTCTTTATTATGAGACATTGTACACATACAAGATGCACACAACAGAAAGATAAGATAAGTGCAAAAAAAAGAAGAGGGATATTCATGGTATTGGTGCATGTAAATAGCCAACGCCATGCGTTTGAACACGACAAAGCGCAGAATGAATACTTAAATTTGAGAACATGCAGGTGGTATTGGAAGGACATGTCACCTCACGTTAAATGTCAAATATCTCGAGGAGAAATGATGGCGACAGAAAAGGAAGAAAAGAACAAACAGGAAATGGAAACTGACGGTAACAAAGATAAAACAAAATGACGGGTGAGCCTATACACCGATGAGATATGCCTATACACCGATAACATGTGCCATATGCCTATACATTAATGAAATATACCTATACACCGATGATATGTGTCTATACACCGACGAGATGTGCCTATACACCGTTGAGATGTGCCTATGCACCGATGAGATGTGCCTTTACACCGATGAGATGTGCCTATACACCGACGAGATATGCATATACACCAATGAGATGTGCCTATACACCGAGTAGATGTGCCTATACACCGATGATATGTGTCTTCACACCGACGAGATGTGCCTATACACCGATGAAATATGCCTATACACCGATGAGATGTGCCTATACATTAATGAAATATGCCAATACACCGATGAGATGTGCCTATACACCGTTGAGATGTGCCTATACACCGATGAGATGTGCCTATACACCGTTGAGATGTGCCTATACACCGATGAAATATGCCTATACATTAATGAAATATGCCTATACACCGATGAAATGTGCCTATACATTAATGAAATGTGCCTATACACCGACGAGATATGCATATACACCGATGAGATGTGTCTATACACCGAGTACATGAGTCTTTATACCGATGAGATGAGTCTATACACCGATGAGATGAGCCTTTACACCGATGAGATGAGCCTATACACCGATGAGATGTGCACGTTGATCAATAAGACAGCGAACATGTTCAATAAATCAATTGGTATATGTATTGAACACTTTTCGATAATTTTAGTTAGAACTAAACAAGATTCGGTAACCTGATATTAGAAATGAACAAATTCGATGACTCGATATTACAACTGAAAATGATTCGATGACTTGAAATCAGAACTGAAAAAGATTCGATAACTCGATATTAGAACTGAACAAGATTCGATGATTGATATTAGAACTGAAAATGATTCGATGACTCGATATTAGAACTGAAAATGATTCGATTACTTGTATTCAGAACTGAACAAATTCGATGACTCGATATCAAAACTGAACAAGATTTGATGACCTGATATCAGAATTGAACACATTTGATGACTCGATATTAGAACTGAACAAATTCGGTGACTTAATATTAGAACTGAACAAATTCGATGACTCGATATTAGAACTGAACAAATTCGATGACTTGATATTAGAACTGAACAAATTCGATGGCTTTATATCGGAACTGAACACGATTCGATGACTTGATATTAGAACTGAACAATTTCGATGACTTGATATTAGAATTGAACACAATTCAATGACTTAAACTTATATTAGAAATGAACATAAATCGATGATTTGATATTAGAACTGAACACGATTCGATGACGTGATATTGGAACAAAACAAGATTCGATGAATGATATTAGAACTGAAAATGATTCGACGACTCGATATAAGAACTGAAAATAATTCGATGACTCGATATTAGAACTGAAAATGATTCGATGACTTGCAATCAGAACTGAACAAGATTCGATGAATCGATATTAGAACTGAACAAGATTTAATGATTGATATCATAACTGACAATGATTTGATTACTTGATATCAGAACTGAACATATGTCGTATAGCACTTAACATATTTAAATCAATCAGCAATGATACGAGAGCAAATTGATAACGTTACATTTAAATATATCTGTCATTGTAGCCCTATTACCTCGTGTGCAGCCTCGATGTGCACTATATCATGATATATGATAAATTATTTGTCAAATACGTCTTAAAGTAGAATCACGGGGCTAGTAGCTTACCTTAGTTAGACAAGAATAGACACTTATTGGATCGTTTTTTGTCGTTCTTTGATTAATCATTGCTGTTATTGGTCCCGGCGAGATATCACTCGAAACTCACCAGTTTTCGTCACGAGGTTACGAGATCAATGCGATGCGTAATACAAGGGGCGTTTTATATTTAATAAATGGATTTAAATTATTAAGTTGTCTAAATTTAAAGGTACTTGTCTTTTCAATTTAGTCAAATAACAAATCTTCTCGTTTAGACAAAAAGAGGCTATGCAATATTAATACTTCTACAATTACATTTTAAATTGCCTTCAGGTGTTATATTAATCCACAGTGAGTGGGAGAAATTCATATTTAATTTCTACCGTTTTAGACGTGTACTGGTGCTTACAATGTACTGTTCACTAGCTAATGCGTCCAATGATAAAATTGAAACAATTAAATTATTTAGCGGTTGATGTTTTTCAAATTTTGTAAATCTATTATTTTACGCCGAGTTGTACCTCAGGGCAATTCTTTTATTTGATTTAATTTTAAACATAACTTCCTGCGTATTGCGCTATGTTTATTGATATTATCATTTTCGGCACGAATAGAGTGCAGTCCCCATTGTATAAACTTTTAATAGGTACAGATGGGTACATTTTCTACATTTCTATTTCGACAGATTGTGACGAGACATTTCAGTTTAAACTTTGGTATATTGATAACGTTCGCGAAGCTTCATGTTTTGTATATAACCAGTTAGGCCATAGTTGTGTTTATTTCAATCAGTATTGGTGTCATTGACACAAAACACCGATTTGCTATACTTTTAAAATAGAACAAACACAAAGGTACTCGCAAATTTTGAAAGTTTTGTACTTCAACTGCTTGGCCAATGCCAGCTAAATACGCGTTTCAAACTCGACCTATTGCTCTTTCAGACAGAACTCTTATCAAACGTTTTGTTTTGCATTCCTCTAATCAGATAATAAATTAAATGAACTATTTATATTTTAGATTTTATGAAGGAATGTAGATTCCATATATTAAAACAATTAACTAAAAGTGAATTAAAATGATCAGAGCAAGTATAATTCGATGTACACACATAGAAAATATTTGATAAATCTAGAGCTAAAATATTTACATCTGTACTGTATTTGTATTTATATCTTTTATTTATTTAGTTATTAAATTGATATAACCCTTTTTACACTCTGAATTTTTTTATTTCCCTAACATTTAGCGGAAATTTATGCATTCCTAAATAACAAAACTTTTATTTCCAGAATTTTTTTTTATATATATATATTTTCAAAATATATCTTATATCAGTCATCAAAAGTTTTGATGAGCTTTGCTCTGTTGTTTTATGCCTGTTATTCTTGTTCAATCTCATTTTCTTGTTCATCATTACCATCGTAATTTTTACCACCCATTCCCCTCCCTTTCTTTGGCTTTGCATCTTTGATTTACCGAGGTCGTGTCTATCCTAAATTCATTTACTCGAGTCCATAAATATCGGTTGTTTCAAAGCTACACCTGGAATTCGGGACGAGAGTGTCTCGCATAGAGTATTGGCTCTTTTCTCTTATAAATATTAAATTATTGGAGACATTTTCAGATTGCATTTTTATATTACTAATAAAAGTTGTTTTTATTGTTTGTTCTTATTTGTGTTAAAATTTAAAATAAAAAAAAATTGGGTCTGCACATGTGTGTCCTGCTATCTTAAAAAGAGTAAATATAATACTCTACAACAATATGTACAATCAGTTGACACTGTCCAATCTTTTTTATTTTAATATTAATCAAACTTTGTTAAAGAGGTTATGTGTTTTTTTCCTGTGTGTGTGTGTTTTTTCCCTTGCTGGCTGGTAGGTTTTTGAAATTCGAAAGGACGCAAAACAGAAAAAAAAGCACAACTATGGCCTTATACGATCAATAAAACTGCATACGGTCCGTGTGAAGTTATAACACCTGTACTTATAAGTATCTTTGAAATGGATTGTAAATATCACACTTCTCATTTACAAAAGACATAACAACACATGTTACATGTTGTGTGCGCAACAAACCTTTCCTTACAGTACTTAAATGTATCTGAAAACACTATATAGTTCAAATAGACACTGTATACTTCACCCTCATATCGACATACAATGGATATCTCCAAGGCCTGTGTGACTCAGTATCAGCACTGTTTAACCAGTTGGACATCATGTTAGTATGTCTTTGGTGACATGCTCCATCTCCCAGGCCTGTGCGACTCAGTATCAGCACTGTTTAACCAGTTGGACATCATGTAAGTATGTCTTTGGCGAGATGCTCCAGTGAGGAAGCACCTGATCAATCCTGTAATCTTGGACAAGGTCCTCTTATACAGAGAATTGTGTTTACGTGTCATTTTATTTATTGGTGGCCTGTTTTAGTGTGTAACCCTTTTCTTCATGTTTGTTGACCGGTTTTACTTGTTTGTGAACTTGGTCTCTATAAAAGGGCATATGTGTCTGCAATAAAACAAGTTGCATATTATGACAACTTATTGTTTACTTTTTTGTACTTCACGAAGTTGGGAACATGGCGATCAAAATGGCAAATTTTTACAAATACAATGCATTATACAAATTTGAGTGTAACAATTTCATTTAAAAATGAAGAAAAAAACTGAATCCCTGGGATATTTTGACGTTCACATAAAACGCGGAAAAAGATGTGCGAAATGCACATCATTAATTTCGTACTGTACTCATGAGTTTAATTAATATTCGTCAAACCCTTGTAAATTTGACGGCTATGTAAGCTCTTTGTTTTAAACACGTGAATTATCCACGTCGTTCTGGCAGCAAAGGGGTAAAAAGTCTGCATCTAGACCGAAAATTTAATTGTGCGTGATATATATCTTTAAAATCAATATAAAAGCAACATACCGGCTTTGTATGTTTAATTCAAATTCATTTTGAATGAAGACACTAATTAATATTGCTCTGTGTCTTAACGAAGAATGTTTCGGTAACACCTTTTTTCGTTCAGATGAAACTGCCACTGAAAGGAATATGTACATCGTGTGTAAGCACAGAGGGGTTGACACCAGAATCCATTGCTGTTGTTAACATAGTTAAGCCTTTGGCTTCAATACCCATGTCGCATTACGTTATTACTTTCCATAACAAAAAATACTTTTTTTTGGAAAAAGGTTGTCTTTATGAAGTATCAGACCCAAGAAATGTTTGCTCATTTCCTTTACTTAGGTTAGACTATACTGACGCAGGATTTACCAGTACGTGTGCTATCCTTGTAATGTTTTAGTGTCAAACAAACGCAAACACAAACGCTCTGCTTCATAACGTGCTATCGAGCGTAACTCTTAAAACACCTAAGTATTTGTATTTGACAGTGTGTTCTGTACAGTGTAGTCGGCATTGTTACGCCAACGAAATTTGGGATATACTCACAGAATTGATTGTATTGTTAAATTGTCATACCAAACACCATTAAAGATGCAGTATTTAACATCATTGTTTTTAAACGTTAGCTATAATAGGATATCAAAAATGACAAAGAAATAATATGCCTGTCATTAAAATCCACATCATTTATTTTATATCGCTAAGTTTGGACACCCACTTCGCACTCTTTGACTTCATGTGTAACGAAAGCACAATGCGCCAAATATCAAAGTGTAGAAAACTTTAAACTTAGTCACGTGTTCGATAAAGAGAAACATTGATTCGTGGTTAATGTGTAATGAGGAAATCTCTCCTTGAAGTTATTTTAAGTTTATAATGCTACAACCCATAAACATACATGAATCTACAGGCTTAACAGTTGTGTTGTGTTTGAACTGACGTCGCCATAAATGTGTATATAGAGGCTGCAGGTTCATCGTGATTTATGAAAGTTAAATCCTGATAAGGCACTGCGTGTTTGAACCTGTAACCCGTTCTAGCAACTTAAATCAGAAATGTGGTATGTTGAAATATTTCAAATATTTAACAGCATCAGTTTCAGCCGACTTAAGCTCCTTTTTTGTTATTGCCCAAACAACATTGAGAGAATAGAGATGAAATTCCGGCTTAGTCTCCAACAAAAACCCATAAACCATTTCTTTGTACCCCATCACAAAACCACAGAGCTCTTCTTTAGAAGGAGGTTTGTATCAGATAAAAGGTCCCCATGGCCATTCAGTGTAGTCAATTCTTCATTTGGCTTGGTACTACTCCCTTCGGGCCTTGAACCCAACAAAGATAACTGATCCCCTTTATTCTCGTAGGGGGGGGGGGGGGGGTGGCAGTGACAAGGTACGTATGTAACTTAAGGACCCCTTTTTACCAAAAAATACATACCATGAACAATGTACGGACGTTCAATGTATTGCTTATAATACTTGGTAGTAAAGAAAGTACAATATTTCTTAATTCTCAACATCGAAAAAAATGTCGTCATTGCGATGTAGATTTAAACAAAAAATGTAAATGACGTTTGAAAACATTTTTTAATTTTCATTAACGTGCCCCGATTCAGGAAATTCAAAAATATTCATAATGTTTGTTTGTTTCACTGAGGTTTAACGTCCTTTCAACTCATGTATATGTCATATCAAGACGGTGTCTGCTTGTCGCAGACACATTGACATGATACTTCATTCGGTCACATTATCCTTACATCGAGCCAACCAGCCCCCCTCCTACCAAGTAATGCTGAGCACTTTTTGATGATATAACATTTGCTTATTTTTAAGAAAAAAAATTCTTCACTTTACCACTTTTTGTATTTTACTAATCATTTTATTTATTTTTACTTCAACATTTCATCTTTTTTTTTTATTGTTTTCATTAATCTTGGTATTGAGAAATATGTTGTTGTAATTATATTTGATTACATTGATTTCTTTGAGATTGAATGTTCTCGCGGTTATATTCGATGCACTCCGAAGGGAATTAGTTCATATGGCTGTCACAATTATCCGCTGCAGTGAAATATTTTTAATTGTGTAGTTCCCTTAATAACTTATTTCTATCCTTCATTGTCAATTATTGTTATAAATACAATGTATACAAAGAGCAAATGTCACATTTGATTAAAAATGTCAATCCGAGGTGTTTTAAATAAACCAGATACAAATATCACATACGATTACACAATGTCCCTCTCCTATGTGTAATAGTGCACATGTAGTGAGAGTGTACGAGTTTTATTAATGTTGACACACTTTGATGCATTATTTAGCATCTCCTTCAATTATTATTTAATTGCAAACGTTTGTAAAATGATCTTGACTATTATCGCTCTATTGCAACCAATATACATCGCAACTGCATCAATTGAACGTAAATTGAAGGTAGCAAGTTAATCGTTTGTGAAAAGGAGAGTTGTCGCGAAGTCCAGGTCTACTTCCAACATCGGACCACAAAGAGCAACAAAGGTGCATGGACAAAATAAATTTAGCAATTACAATGGCCAAATAAAAGTGGGCCGGAATAAAGAAAGAACTCTACCAAATCCAAGTCGCCCAACAACAATACATAAAAAAAAGTAAAATCCATATTTAAGCTTTAGACACAATAGGAATATTTCAACCCGCTACTTCGGAAAACACAATCTTCGTCAAGCAATATATGATTTATTGAAATTGACTGACTAACTGACTTTATGGCTGGCTGACTGGCTTGCTATATATAAAAAGAGCCGAAATACGTTTTAAAAATCATTGAGTCTATTTCCTGACTCTAATTCGATACAAATTAGTACCACATTTTTTAGTCCTGTACATACCGCTCCGGTATATTCATCCCTCCACGTCCTGGAGTCTTCCATATTCTTTCTATGGCGAAAATCCCCGAGCAGATTTACCGGGGACTTCGAGGACATAATAAACACTTATTCTACGATGACACCTCACAACAGTACATTCCGTATGAAGATATATATCTATTTAGTAAATTCAACAAGTCTTACCTTTGTTTGTGCATTGCATCTATTTTATTCCGAGAAGTTTATGGATCGTACTAGGTTTTAAACTGTCCGCCATAGAAAGAATAGGGAATACTCCAGGACGTGAAGGGATGAATATACCGGAGCGACCTAAACAGGACTAGTCACTATCAGAATCTATCAATGACAAAGTGACTAAAGACTAAAGGAGAGAAACCAAGTGACATGATAGGAATAGAAGCAGCAACAGTATCAGAAAAGCAGATCGGTAAGCTAGATCGTCAAGGAGTCCCGTGACCGCACTCATTGTCCCATGTGATTATGAAACAATCCATCTATGTATTAACCATGCCTAACTGGTGCATCTTTAATTTGACGCTGAAGCTTACGTAAAAATCCGAGACATTTCAAAAGTGAAAGTCGTTTGTTTTATTCCGTTAACTCATGTATAAGTCATGTCGAGACGGTGTCTGCTTGTTGCAGTGCGCACTTATGGCGTTTTTATAGTGCTGTCTCACTGAAATATCACACCACAGACACATTAACACTTGATACTTCACTAGGTCACATTATCCTGTCTTCCTCCTACCCAGTAATGCTGAGCGCTTAGCAGGGAGCGAGCAGATTGTCCAATTGTAACGTCCTGTGTTTTGACGCGAACTGGATTCGATCACACACCTGGGATTATAGCACCAGTCTACCAGCACGAAGTGAAAGCTCTAACCACCGAGCCACCGCGCCGATGGGAGTAACTCTAGAAGACTTATGTCAAGCTGCCCCGAGATAGGATCTTATGTATAATGGGAATAACCGTGACTGGTTATAGAATTCATTTTATAGAAACTAGCTGGTGTTTTTGTACACATATATATTTAAAACGAAGATTATTTGGGAATGTCAACTTGTTTGTTTGCTTGAGGTTTTAAGTTGCTTCAAACTTTGTTGGTCAAGTAGCGTCAACATACAAAGGGAGATAAGTCCTAGTGACAAAACAGGAATAGAGGCGAAATCAGGAACATGAAAAAAAAAAAAAAAAGCAGCAATATGTATATAGGGTAGAAAGGAGAACGGGTCTTTGCAATGGCGATACTGTCGTCTCTTGTCTTGAAATCACAAAATATCTATTTGACTGCGCGTACATTAAAAATTTGGCAAGGCAATTTTATATTATTGTCGCGGTGTAGTTTTGTCCATCATTACCATCGAATTTGCCCCTCTCCCATTCTTAGGCATTTTAGCTTTGATTTACCGAAGTCTTGTCTATTCTAAATTCATTTTCTCTATAGCGTCATCTATGGCGTCCATTAATGACGGCTGCTTTTAAAGCTATACTGGAATTCGATACGGGGTATCTCACATTGAGTATTGGCTCTTTCCTCTTGTAAATATTATATTTATTGGAGGCATGTTTCAGGTGTTATTTTACTCTTACTCCACTTATTTTTCAATATCTTGGAATTTTTTAGCAGAGGAGTGATCTCCGCTAAAAATAAAATCGTCCAACAATTAAAAACAAGTGGAATACATGTACATATGTTGGACTGACACACTATGACAAAAAGTACAATATTAAAATAATAAGCAAAACTAACAAAATGCATGGCATTACATGTACAACGACGTGCAAGCAATATGATATTTGTTATTCAGGTCTTTGTCAGGGTACACGGTCCAATATTTTCTGTCAGAATTTTGCAGAATAGACTAATTCCAAATATAATAAACGAATAACGGAATAATATTAAAACATATATTTATAACATTTTCGTATTCATATATTCAAGTTTTTTGGTCAAACACAGAGAGGTAAAAATTGATGGGATAGGTCTATATTCGAGGGAAAGGAACGACAACTCTGGGTAGAGATTGATATCGCGATCAAAAGAATCTACTAAATGTGGTTGCCTCCCTTGTCAATATAAAGTATACGGAAAACGAAAATCTGTGAGTCTCAGTACAGTGAGCTGTGTACAATGGAGAACGAAGTGAAGTGCCGATGGATAGTTGTCTATTTGGTTGTTTTTCTACAGGGACATCAGTGCAGACGATCAGCTTCTCAACAACATTCTAGCTCTGAAGCCAATATTGTCATAGACACTTCATCGGTTTTGTTTCAAACGAGTGACAAATTCGTAAGCGTGACCATCGATCAAAACGTTACATTGGCCAAGTGGGGGAATTTACAGTTCGGGTACGCATGATTTTCATATTCAAACAATCTTAATTATGTACACACACATCTAACCTGCTTTACACCAACTGTTGTAACATACGTATAGTTTTGTTTTTTCTTGTCTCACGTCTTCTTTGACTTCCGTGTTATTGATGTTATCTCCTCCCCCTCCCCCTACGACTTTATATTATAATAACCCCTTTCGACATACTGATCGACCCTCATCAAGCGCCTGTGATGTTACCAAGCATCATGTAGTTTAATTCTGTGTTAATTCTCTTTTCTAACGTACTGCTTTTCTTAATCCTGTGGGCCTAGCTATAGTCCCAGTTACCTGACTCTTACACTGCTTATTTTAATTTTTTTGAGCACTCTAAAAATCAAATTAAGCAGTGTAAGAGCCGGATAATTAGGACTATTATATTGTTGGCCTAAATTGGTGCAAATAAAATCTTGTAATCTCATAATGTGTCTATATTCAACTGCAACGCCACTATTAGATAAGATATTGTAAAGTGGCCAATATGATGCCAAACAATTGGCCAAACATGAAATTATACCTGAATAAATCTTATTTTTAAGTGCCAACCCTAAAGATTTTTCCTGTAAAAAAATATTTTTAGCTTTATTTATTTAATCCTCTAACTTTCCTTCCATTATGTACCAATTTAATGGATTCAGTTCATTGATTCAAGTGGGCTAAACTGAAAACAAGAGTCCCAAACTGAAAACAAAAGGCCCAAACTGAAAACGAAAGTCCCAAACTGAAAACAAAAGTCCCAAACTGAAAACAAGAGTCCCAAACTGAAAACAAGAGTCCCAAACTGAAAACAAGAGTCCAAGACTGAAACAAAAGGCCCAAACTGAAAACAAAGTCCAAAACTGAAAACAAAAGGCCTAAATTGAAAACAAAAGTCCAAAACAGTAAAAAACTAAAGTCCCAAAATGAAAACAAAGTCCCAAACTGAAAACGAAAGTCCCAAACTGAAACGAAAGTCCCAAACTGAAAACGAAAGTCCCAAACTGAAACGAAAGTCCCAAACTGAAAACGAAAGTCCCAAACTGAAAACGAAAGTCTTAAACTGAAAGCGAAAGGCCCAAACTGAAAAGGAAAGGCCCAAACTGAAAACGAAAGGCCCAAACTGAAAACAAAAAAACCATTGGGCCTGAATGTCCATCTGGATGAAACAGCTAGGCCTATAAGTAAATTTTTTGCATTTGAATATATTTTACCCCAGGTCAGGGTCATGCCTTGATTAAGATTTGTTTTCCATGCACAAAAGTTGCAACATATGCAAGCATTAGGCTTTAGGCTTTCAAGTTAACTAGAATTTTTTTTAAATATTTTGTCAAATTCCCCCATTTTGGCCCTTTTGTTGTGCCAACTGGACACT
The DNA here is from genome assembly GCA_032359645.1 of Pododesmus macrochisma. NCBI lineage: Eukaryota > Metazoa > Mollusca > Bivalvia > Pectinida > Anomiidae > Pododesmus > Pododesmus macrochisma. The sequence continues at coordinate 705 of JAUMGZ010200158.1, read as the reverse complement.
GAGCGCCCCATATCATATGAATAAATCTGACTGTTCAAACCGTTCTTAGTTGAAATGTGTCCAATGGTTCTTAGACAAGAATTAGAAGACATTACATAAACAAAATTTCAGAATAATAGACACCCCTTTTCCAAGTTCAGATTATGACTCTGGTTACAGCAACAATAAGCAGAGTTGAGTGCAGCAAGGTTTAGGGGAAACATTTAGGATTTAAACTTTTGATAACAAGACAATTCCAATGCTTCAAACCTTTAAAAGTGTTGATAGCAAACAATAATAAATATGTCTACTATTTTTGATAAATTTCCTTTCGAAAAATTATAAGTCATGGAAGTTTTGAAGTACCTTTGCGTCTTTACACAGAAATATATGTAGAGGGTCAACTGAAAATTTTCTCTCCTGGTTATTTTCGCCTTTTTACAAAAGAAAACATTCGCTCCCGTGTTAGATTTGCCCAAAATATACTTGTGAATTCAAGACAATGTACATGTAGATTGAATTTTTGTTTCATTTAAAATTTGCCTTCTCCTTTAAGGGGAAAATGGTTAAAAAACAGGGACGAAAATTTCCAGGTACATGTATAGTGTATAATCTGTTTTAGATATTGTTACAGTTTTAAAAGGTACTTCAGTACAACCTGCTCTAGCGACCACCTCTATAAAGAGACCATCTGTACATACAGTACAACCTGCTCTAGTGACCACC
>JAUMGZ010200147.1:0-12598 GCA_032359645.1 Pododesmus macrochisma | reverse complement strand
ACGATACTGTGAACTAATTACGTAGGGATAAACAAATACATCACGTACGATACTGTGAACTAATTACGTAGGGACAAGCAAATACATCACGTACGATACTGTGAACTAATTATGTGGGGACAAACAAATACATCACGTACGATACTGTGAACTAATTACGTAGGGACAAACAAATACATCACGTATGATACTGTGAACTAATTACGTAGGGACATACAAATACATCACGTACGATACTGTGAACTAATAACGTGGGGACAAACAAATACATCACGTATGATACTGTGAACTAATTACTCGGGAAAAATTATGTAGGGATAAACAAATCTGTTTAAATACAACTTGAGAAGTATAACAGACCACCAATTAATGTAGTTTATATTATGTAAACTAGGCAGCAAAGTTATCTGTTTGAGAGGACCTCGTCCAAGATATTCTAGGTCCAGCTGCGATTCAAACGCCATCATATTGGGCCCTCAAGAGAAAATGAAGTCACAATAGACCAAGACATGTAAAGACTTCGGGTCAAAGGGGAAATAGAGAATGCCTCGATTTCGATTGGGGAAGGTTGTTATACAAACGTAACTGCAATATGTCTGAATTATATCAACTCGACATAAAAATATATCCATATAAGGTTGGTGAAGGGGAGAGGTTAGCATCCTTGAATGAATTATTCCTCTGAAGTTCCGGCCACATCCGTTTCCTGTTGCTGCTCTCCTTACTCTTCAGGTAGTGTGGTTTTCTCCTTTGTTTCATATGTCATATTAAGATCTCATGTTTAAGCGCGACCAATTCCGAACAAATGAATCAAACATCAATTGGGTTTTACATCTCTGCGTCATAATTCAAAGTAAATGGGAATGACTTTAAAGTTGTCACGCATGGAACGGCAAATCGTCAGAAAATCAAATAAATGAACCCAAACCAACATACTGAGTACCAAGTGATTTATCAAACTATAAGACTAAAACGTCAATTTTAGATAACTTGTCGTCACTATTTTTTGCGTGGCCTGAAATAAAGTCAATGAAGTACGAGGCCTGGATTGGGCACGCCGTTCTCATCAGAGCTGTGTTTTAGACATTTTTCTTAAAATGTACACACCGAGCTTTCAAAAAGTTAGCAATGAGATTTTAAATGCACACTGAGTTTTAAAATACTCTGAGATTTCATAGTGACTCAATGAAATTGAAAAAATTCATATTGAGATTTCAAAAAATACACTTTGAAAATAAAAAAATACACACTTAGATTGAAAAAGTTAAAAAAAAAAAAATAAAAAACCCCAAACACCCTTAAAATTTGAAATTCCACAAAGATATGTATTAAATACACTGAGATGTACGAGTGTTTAATGCGCAATTCTTATTATCATATAATAAGCATTGTACACATGTAGGTTATTCCAAATCTTTTAGAGGCTTGCATTCTGAATTCGAACTCATCATTATAGAAAAGAGTGCATTTTTCTCTAATACTTTTGCACCGGATGCATTGCACATCCGTGGTTTCTTTTTATACACAATCAGAATTTTTGTTTAAAAAAACATAAGAATGCTATAATTAGCGAATAAAGATTTAAATAATGCACATCCTTAATGGTGTGCATAAACGGAAAGTAACAAAAGGCTTCTGTAGATAAAGCCGTACAAAGTATTAATAGTAAGACCCACAGCCTGTCAACCTCGCCAGACAGGTCATACATGTATTATGCAGGTCGCATTCAGGTCATACATGCAACTAATTAATACATGTAGCCTCACGCAATAAAGTGTTATCTGTCACCTATACAAAGTGTTCCAATTGTGTTTCTTTGAGACAAGCGTTCAAGTGATCAACATAATACGTACTGTGATGAATATTCTTAAGCAATGCACTTTTGCGCACAAATCCTAGATCGCCCTTTCGAAATATCAGTAACTGTGGAGTGTTTAGAATTTTCATAGTGTTTTGAAAGTTTTTAGTATCTCTGCTTATTTTTGAATTCTCAGTGCGCATTTTCAATGGCAGTGTGTAATTTTTAAAATGTCAGTTTTTTTTTTTAAAATCTAAGTGTATATTGTAAATCTCAGTGTGTATTCTTGAAACCTTCGTGTGTAATTTTAACTTGAGTTGTTATAAACAAACTTTTGACGAAAACGGAGTGCCATAACTGAAGGTTACTTTTACATGTAAGCCTGGGGTCTATTGTTATAAAGCAAATTCTTTATCTGCAGTTCAGTCTATAAAATATAACACGATACATGGCTTAATTTGAGTCCCCATCACGTGATCGTGTGGAGAAATGTAGAAGTATTTATGCTATGAACTTGTTCCATAATAACCTCTTTAAAATCAGCATTTTACTTACAAAATGGAATAATTTATACGAGATGTAATACTTCAACGTATCATATATTTCCCCACATGTCCCTTGAGTCTGTGAATGTTTGTATTCTGTTAAATGCCATGTTACTTACCTTACCTTCCAGTTACTTATCCTGTTATTGCCATGTCATTTACCTGAACAATATAATATAAATAACCACGACTTGTCTATGCCACAAAATTTGCCGATTTGTATCTTGTCTGACGATTTCGCGTCACCCACTTTTATAATTTTATCTCTTTTGTCTTGTCGACGTTAGTTGAACTCTTGGGTTTATGAAATAAGGAAAATTAAACATCAACGAAAACTAGAAATACTGTATAAGATTTCTTTGTAAAAGTTATTTTCAATAATTGTTCATAATAATACCCATTTTCTAAATGATAAAACGCTGTTCTGGTATATAGAAACTACATGTACTATGGTATATATTAATGTATGGTCAACCACTGCTTACAATTATTGTTTTTATATATTTGTTATGTTTTAAAAAAAATCTAAAAGGAGAGGGACTCGTAAGTTGGAAAAACTTTTCACCTATCCTTTTGCCCAAATTGCATAATTGTAATTTGTTTACTGTGTAATATTATGTTTTTTGGCAATTAAATATGTTTAAAATAAACTAATAAGACTTTTGTCAAATATGATAACGATGCTCACAATGTTATAAAAATACAGGTTTGTTTTTGTTTTTCGTGTTATTTGAAATTATTTGTAAAGGTGAAACTACGACTGATGTGAGTAAGTTATACAGTATAGATGGTAGTCAGTTCTATGTTCTACATTCCTCTACGACACATATTTAAGTGTATAACAAGTTTTTAGAACTTTTTTGAATTCAAGTTACGTGACTTCCATGAAATTTTATATTTAAACAACCCACCGATGCCACTACATTTATAACTAGTCGAGCGGACATTCTAATCCGCTGTCATCAACATTATAACATAATGACCCGACCTCCTTGCATGCTTGGTCTCATATACTGTGGGTCCGTACTAATAGTTCAGGAATCGAGGTTTCATACAATACAGAGACAATTGACAATATATAAAACACACAAGGAGGCGATACACACACATGTTGTTGACGAAACCAAATATAACATTAATGAGTGTCTATCACAAAGAATTGACACGGACATAGAACCGTCAGCCCAGGTTACTGGACAGGTTGGTTAAAACCGGTTTTACTGGGCCCAAAACCTTAACACTTACCCCATTCCTTCAGACTCGTAGACAACAAATACATTAATTAAGTTCAAAAATACTAGTTGCATCTCTACACTATACAATCATGAATATTAATATGACGTTAACCTACTCAACTACAAAACCCTACTTGAACCAACTATATACTGAAGTTTTAACATGCTCTACCCAGCCTGAAGCTCAGATACACTGACGCCTTGACAGTTGTGTCTAATTTAAAAATCATGGATTTTCAACAACAATACAGCTGAAAATAGAGACCGTCAACATCTGTACAGCTCTCGGGGATACATGTAATACAGTGGTATTTAAACCAATACCCTTCACATCAGATATACCGCTTCCTTGGCTGACTACGACCTGGGAACAGGTGTCTCCAACTAGTGAAGCCCCAGTTGCATCGGCAAGACAATAATTCTACCCGATATCTCACTTTAGGAAAGCAACTGAACACAACAAAGTTTCAGACGTAACCAAGTGTACATCTGATCTGACACTGGCTATCCTTCACTTGTACTCATTCCCCTTCAGTTAAGAGTCTTTCTTCTATCCTTACGGACAGTAACCACTAGCAAAACTCCCCTCAGTACTAACGATGCATCCCTTTGTATACTTTTCATAGCCTCCTTAATCTTTTTCATTGGCTGTCTCCAGATGTTAAACACACGCTGATTGACCAAAAATAGTCAAATCACTTATTACAAAACAAGCCCCCGGAATAGCTGAAATCCCAGCACTATTATTGGTTGATCAGAAAAAACCTTGTTTTGATCCGATTTTGATGACCTTCAAACCTCACAATGAATGTATAGTGAAATATACACCAAGCGATTACCAGAATTGCAATAGTTCATACAATGGAAGTATAGACACAGAGTAATTTCGTCACAGTATATTATGTGATTAAAAAACAGTATGAATAGAATCAACAGAAGAGACATTAACAAACAAACAATAACAGCGTCAAACAATTAAGCACCGGTATGTAATGAATTAAATCGACATCACAACAACCATCAAGACTAGTAATTCATGCGGACCGACTTAGGACGGTCACCCAGCACGGAACCAGGCGGTGTGGTTAAACCGGTTAATAAGGCCTCAACCTTCCCACTTCCCACACGAGACTAGAAGTCTTAAGTACAGACATATGTTTAAAAATTTAATAAAAATACTTCATGGCGCTTTAAATCATCTCAACAACTAACCGCCCAAATCAATTGTCAATAACAATCTAAACGAGTAAAACGTTTATACATATTTACAAACATGAAAATTGGACATTACCTTGTAGCATAAAGCTGAAAACAGTGGCTATAATACGTGGTAGATTTATAGATTCCAAATAAAGTTAAGTATATGAAAAATGACATTGATGAACACTCAGTGTGCTCGCAGAGTTACAACAGCAACATCTAAGCCGACTTAAACTGCCAGAAAAAGGATGGAATAGGGACCTTAGGAGAGCAAACATCAATCAGTATGTGTCAAGGGAAAAAGTAAATTGGCTTAAGTAGTTGTTATAACAGCAGTGTGAGCTCAGAAATAAAGAACAACGCGAAGTCCAACTAACAACCAGAACAGATATCAGGACCAAGCCTTCTCGATATAGGGAGCTTTCAACTGGAGCCCTTCATTGAGTCCCAGTAGTATTGTAAGGAAGTGTGCAATGCCAAAGTCTATGCCGTAAGAGGCAGTAAATGGACCCAATACTAGACATGTAGTACGCTCACTATAAGTGGATCATAGCTACGTTTAAGTAATGTTCTTAAAATTTTAGTAGCAACAGAAAATGCGTCTGTGTTGTTTTAAATCCTCTTAAGTTTGTAAACAAGATCTCCATAAAATGACGGTTGTGAAATGCCTCTAGTTACATACTGGGAAATAGTAACTTGACCATATCGCAAAAGAATCTCTGGATATCTTCTATAAAACTTGCCAAATGTTTTACGCAGTTTATGATATCGATACCCCTGTGCAACGGACAACCTAAATGATCAGACACATAATTTGCCGGACAAAGTTCTGAATCATTCTGTATTTTGCCGGACATAGTTCTAAATCATTCTGTATTTTGCCGGGCATAGCTCTAAATCATTCTGTATTTTGCCGGACATAGTTCTAAATTATTCTATATTTTGCCGGACATAGCTCTAAATCATTCGGTATTTTGCCGGACATAGTTCTAAATAATTCTGTATTTTGCAGACATAGTTCTAAATAATTCTGTATTTTGCCGGACATAGTTCTAAATCATTCTGTATTTTGCCGGACATTGTTCTGAATCATTCTGTATTTTGCCGGATATAGCTCTAAATCATTCTGTATTTTGCCGGACATAGCTCTAAATAGTTCTGTATTTTGCCGGACATAGCTCTAAATCATTCTGTATTTTGCAGGACGTGGTTCTGAATTATTCTGTATTGTCCCAATCATTTCATGAATCAAAATGCTAACATTCACATCTTTGATCACTTAAACTGAAATGATACAGCAGAGAGACGACCAGTTTGTGTAAACAATGAATATTACATATAAATGTAAATACACACCTCTTTCGTTCTCTCACTCCCTGATACACATGTACTCACACCGACGTTACATACAAAAAGGGAGAAAGACGAAGACACCCAAGTGGTTGGGACAACCCCTACAAGGGATCGGCATCCTACTCCCTCCCTTCATCCACACGCACGCACGCACGCACACACACACACACACACACACATACACACACACACACACACACACACTTCTTCATAAGGGATGCAATCTAACGTATCGTATTGACGATTGATATCGACTTCCTAAATTCTCTCCAGTCAGTTATAGCTTACATTTAGAAAGCATCCGGTATTTGCTGTTACGTAAAATAAACCTTATCACTGGTTTTGGTCAATTGTGCCAAACTCAACAGAGACATTTATATGCATCCAAGATTTACGCCCGGTGTCCGGTGCCATCAATACAATAGAACACGCCCTAATACGAATTAGTCTACGACATGAAACCTCCCAGCGATAGTTATAAAAAGAACCTTTGGCAACGTTGTTAACTAGCACATAGACATTATACTGCACACAAGTTAAAGCTTACAAATTCATGGCCGTAACTAGAGTATTATAACAGTCGAGGCAAACCCTGTAAATTTTATGTATTCTTAAAATAATCTACTATTAATGTATGGAATCTAGCAAAATTCAAGCGAGGCGCCTCGGCTGCCACATATGTACTTACGGCCATGACAATGCAAGACTTTATATAATAAATTGATACTATTTGTTTAATATTGATTTCCTTTTGTTTTCATGCTTCTTTACAGAAAACAAATCACACACAGTTGTATTTTTATATTAGCCCTTTATCATTTAAAAAGGTTAAAGGTGTACTAGACGAGATCCTGAATAATTTAATGTCAAAAAGATGCAGCATCACGGATAAGGAAGAAAGATCGGAAGAAGAATTGATGTTTGTAGTGTCATGCACTTAACAAACACACTACAGCTTAAGGAATTGATGTTTGTAGTGCCATGAACTTAACACAAAAACTCTCTACAGCTTAATGATTTGATGTTTGTAGTGTCATGCACTTAACACACAAACACACTACAGCTTAATGAATTGATGTTTGTAGTGTCATGCACTTAACACACAAACTCACTACAGCTTAATGAATTGATGTTTGTAGTGTCATGCACTTAATACACAAACACACTACAGCTTAATGAATTAATGTTTGTAGTGTCATGCACTTAACACACAAACTCACTACTGCTAAAGGAATTGATACATCTTTTATTCAAAAATTGCACATTAATGTATGGATACCTTCCATAGTTTTGAACGCAACGGATTACCGTTTGTCGTTTTACATTTTTAGGAAGAATTTGGTTGCTGATTCGTTTGCTCATTTTTTATACGTTGGGGGATAAGTTCAGGCATACATGTAGTGTTTTCAAATTTGTGTGGTGCAATAGTTTTAGTATGTTCTATCGATAAACACTTAAAGCCTCTTCTGATTGGTTGCTCAAGTGAAACATCTGTATCACGTGCCAGAAAAAGTGAGGAATGCTGGTTGTTGTGTGTACTGATTCATGTTGTTTCATATGTAAATAAGTATCCATAAAATAAAATACATAGCTTTATTGGTGCTAGAATTATACCGTATGAATATTCTAACACAATAACCGAATAATGAGACTTGAACATAAAACGTATTAATTTGTTGTACGTAAGTTAATTCAAAGTTTCTGACTCGACTGCATTGACGCAGAATTTGGATGACCGCCACTAATCTATAATCAATCACAATTAATGTTTCCTATAACCCCCACTCAATTTTGGAACAATACTAGCGATCCTGCATAGATACACTAATCAAACGGCCCAAATATGCACTGATCAGTTTAGCACAGCGGTCGGAATTACAATGGACAGTTTCATTGTCAATCGTACACCTTTCTAACATGCCCATTGTCTTTTGTCACGCTCAGATGTGTCATAACTAGAAAATTAGTCTGGTCAGAAATGACAGGTACATGAGTGACCGTCGGACATTTACGCAAATAAACGGCGCATCATCTGTCATGGATGTTCTAGACTCAATGACGTATAGGGGATAGGTTGTGCAGTAGCCGATGGAAAGTTTGACCTTTTAATGTTAATATCACGAATGCTTGGTCAATTAAGAGGTCAGCTTATGACCAAAGTAAAGACAGTATCCGTATAAAAGGGTCGGCGGGGTTGGGAAGGAACACTGTGAGTCTTAACTTTCATCAGCGCAGTCAACGCCGGATTTAAAGAAGTCGCCAACATGATAAAGGAAATTGCATTCATAGTTCTTGTATTAGGATGTTCCTGTAAGTTTATTTACAGAGTGGATGTTTTATTATTGTAATATTTAATTTGAAGTTGCTAATACGATGGTGAGCTCGAGAAAAACGTGATGGGACAGTTATTTCAAATTTGGACTCAATAAATGTCCAAAGGAGCAATTCTCGGTTCTTAATGGATGAATACTGGAAACCATGGCACCGCAGTGATAACTTTTAAGAAATGTTTTATTTGCTAGAAATATTATAATATTTCATGGTGCTTCACGATTCACCGTTCGTATTTTTCCTTTGGAAATATCTGTTCTTTATCAATTTTCAAAAGTAGTAGATTTTGACGATTTTTTTTCTGTGATTTGATTTAAGGGTACATTAATTAAGAAAAAAGTTTCTTTGTAAAACACAATTATTCCGATAAATACGAACAGATGTTACATTTGTGTAAGTACGTATATCTACATATAGCGAAAGGGTTCTAAATTTGGTATGACTTTTAAAAACTTTGTTAAACGATAGAGGTTTGAAGACTGTAACCAGATATTATAACAAAGAACCTGTTTAAGGGTTTGTTTATTTATGAATATTTTTCTATCAGTTTGGTGTAAGGGACATGGTGAAAAACCACAACAATATCTGCAGTATTTGACATAAACCACTACAGATTTGGCAAGCGTACTATTCCTAGTTCAACTATCATTTCGTCGTTTCACCGATATCGCGCATACTTCACCTGACTTTAACATTGATCACCGACTTGTTAAAGACGCATACTGGCTGCGAAATATTCTATAAAGGGAAGCCTACCATACGCATTTTTTCTTGTCATTTTATCGAGATTTTTTCGTGTTTAGAACCTTTCATTGAAAATAAAGCACAAAATAAATTAAAAGTAATGTAAATTTGACTTTTCATCATTTTCAGATGCTCAGGGCCAGATGTTTGGAAGCATGGCCAGTAATCCTTTGGCTATGATGTCTATGATGTCAATGCTCGGTGGCGGCGGCAGAGCCGGAACCGGTGGGGCTGGGGCTGCCACTGGTGCTGGTGGATTTGGAGGCATGATGATGCGTATGATGAACCACCCCCTCAGACTTTGCCGGGAGACTGAAAACGTCCGTGCCGTTCCATGCAGGTAACTTATCCATTTTTAAATTTTAGTAACTAAATTTTTTTTATCGTATTATTGATACAGGTTGAATTTGTCAATCTAATGTTAAGGCATTCTAGCTGTAGTTAACAATACGTGTACTAGTGATGTTGGTGGTGAGATATAATTTTGACAGCAAGTGCAACTTTCTTCATTATTAATGTATTACCCACGTTTCTTTTACGGGCAACGCAGTGTACAAAACCTTTGTCAGTTCTCTCTTTGCAAAATAATAGCATTTAGTGGAAAAACATTTGAGATGGTTTTCAAAGGCAAATTTTCCAAAAGGTTTTAAAACAACCAGTTGTTTTGTAAAACCAAAATGTCCTTAAATACTTCTTTTTTTGTTTTTTTGTTTTTGATTTTGTTTAACAGTGTGATTCATTTGCTTCTTATTAGAGACATCGATGAAACTGAATGCAATAATAAGATATGAGCTAGCATACGTTATTCCATGTAATATATGTTTTTCTCTCAATTTGCTTTATCAAATTGATGTATTGAATTTGTTTCATTTATAGACATATTCCAAAAATGTGTGATATGCAATCATTAACACAATACGGTATGCCCAACATGATGAGATGCAGTCCAGTTGGTATGGGATGCTGTTTAAAGGACATTACAGCATTAATGATCTCCAAACAACTCCGACGATAAATTGGTGAGTAAAAAGATACACAAATGAATAAATAAATATATGAATAAATAAACTTACAAGAAAACAATTAATTATATAATAGGAATATCAATCAATCGACCTACCAGATTTATGCGCTACTTTCAATGTTTCCAAGCCGACATCAGCCTGTGTCAGTCGGAGTAATTACAAACTTGACCAGGGTAACTTTATGTCATTGAAAAATAAACATTCAGAGGGAATCAATGGAAATGAATGCGATGTTGTTTGGTATGATTAAGAATAAATAAATGCATGAGTAGTTCTCGTCAAGCAACTGCTTATTTACTAAGGCAGCTACAGTTTGTAAATATGACCCTCAGTTAAATTACTATTTTCCATTCCATTTCAGATAACCGAAAACTTGAAATTTACAGTCAACATCGACTCGGATGATATGTCAATTCTACTTACGCAGAAGGCATTGCTATCCTGGAGTAACTAAGCGCGCAAGTCCAAAACTAATGACGTCAATCATTTTCATCTATCAATCACCTCCATTCATCATCCACACTGAACTTTGAACTTTGTTAAATTGTGTTCTCCTCTGCAATCAAGTTCCAGTTACATTGCTTTTGAATGTCGAACTAAAGACTAAGAATATTAAAAAGAAACAATGTTTGAAATTGTCAAACTATATTTTTGAACGGAACCGTCGAGTTGCGAAGGAGACGTTAATCGTCCCAAAATGTTGTGTGTTTGCGTTATGTCTGCATAGGTGCTGATGATGGGGCCCACGGAAGGGAAACTGTCCTTGTTGTGAAATAAACTAATTTATTACACTTATTGTTAATTGTTTTTGTTTTATATTTGACAATCATCTGTCTGTCTGTCTGTCTGTCTGTCGGTCGGTCGGTCGGTCGGTCGGTCTGCCTGTCTGCCTGCCTGCCTGCCTGTCTGTCTGCCCTGCCTGTCTGCCTGTTTGATTGTCTGTCCGTGTGTCTGTCTTACTCATGACTACATGTTCATGTGTATATAAACGTATTACTTTAGAAATCGCTGTTAGTTATTATACGGTTGCATTATTGAAAGGAACACACTATCAGAACAAGATAAGCGGAATCAACAGAACAAAATACATTGACACACCAACAGCATAATAAACCAGAAGCGAAATTTCTTTAGAAATTTTATCAATGACCCTCACTGTGTAAATGTTATCAAGTTCAAATTTACTCCGACTTTCTGCCGACTTTTATAGATGGCTTGAGTAGGAGAAAAAGAGAGCTCGTTTCTATATGATTAGTAGAAATTTTCTTTAATCTGGGCCTTAGCTACTAAAGTCTTCTCAAGTGACGAAGATAGGGAGACATGTAAACGGCTTTCGACGTCAATTTGACTTCGAGCATGACCGAACAGAACGGAATAGGATCTTAAAATCGTAGTCGTTAAATCGCTTGCTTTGCATACTGTTATGTAGTGAGCGTTTTTAAGACTACGAAATATGGTCTTGCGAAAAATGTACATGTACTAAAATAGAGTTATCTTTTAAATTTCAAAGAAAAAGGAAATGTATAAATAAAATTATACAGGGCGATGGTATCTGTAACATTGCCACTTATGGCAAACACTGTCAGACTTTGAATTATACAATGCAGAGGATTATTGTTTAATTAAACGTAAATTAAGGCAAAATGTGATAATCAAAGTTTACTTTTAACCAAAGTTCGGCTTTAAGACTTTAAGTTTTCGGTTAACAGTGCAATTTTTTCTTTTCAAAGTGGTCCTGTGTTCAACAAATACATATACTCATGTAACATAGGGGACACTACACTGAAAGAGTGTTTGGCTAATGTCTTTGGCTGTTTTAGCGTACACAAGATGAATCATTTTGCTCTATAGATTGATTGCAAAGTGGTTGTTGACGCCGGGGTTAATATGTTAACATCGTATACCGCGGATTTATATTTATGTCTTTACTTTCCCTAGTCTGATTTCTTGTCTATTATGAAATCGTTTTATCTTGAGCGTCATCTTGTGATGGTTGATTCGTAGCTAGGCCTGGAATATTGGAAGAGACTGTCTCTCACACAGAGAGTTGTTTTTCCTCTAGAATACAAATATAGTTGCTGGTCCATTTCAGTTCTTATATAATCCATCATGTGTCGAAATCGGTGTACTTTTACGTTTAACAACTTACATCAGATCAATGTTGGCATTCCGATTACATGCTTTCACATTTGATTATGACCTGCCTGATTTTGCTTCTGCTAAAGAGATCCCATTTAAAAAGGGAAAATCCCATTTTTCCCTTTTTTCTGAAAAATATTTTCCGGTTGCATTTTCTTAACATTAAAGCCCTTATATCACATTCTTTTACAGTGTTATACTATATACTTTACTCTAAGCTATAGTCCT
>JAUMGZ010200136.1:0-11459 GCA_032359645.1 Pododesmus macrochisma | reverse complement strand
TTAGTTCTGTTGATCCGCTTTCTTCTTTATATCAATTCGCTGTCATTGTGAAATTTGTATCCAATATCACAATAAAATATGGTACATTTAAGCAATTTTCGCACATACAAAACGTACTCGTTCGCATAAATCCAGTGTAACACGTGTTTGAACATGTTGTTCATTTCTCATACATTCCTGTATTAGTGAAATATGTTTCCACCACGTCGTAAGAAAACAGAGGGATATTTTTGTTATTCTATAATGGTTGGCACTCCTTGTAGCGATTCCATGAAAATGCAATAAAACTGTTACCCAAGCCTTCATATTTCATTTGATATTATTGAATTAAGTGTAAATGTTTTATGGTAAAAGTATAATTGAACACTTAAATGTACTTTAAAACTCTCCAAATATTCACTTCGTGAACACTAATGTCTAATGTAACAGCATGGTTACCGTTATTAAAGCTTTTATAATCAAACTAAAATGGCAATTTAGAAATTCAGTTGTAACAATAAATCTTAGGTACTTTTTTAAGTTATATTTATATATATATATACAATTAGTCATATATTATAAACGATCGTGGACATACATCCTGTTTTAAGATTTGTACATTTCAAGAAACCGGAAGGAATGCGGGTCATTCCTAGACACTTTAGTGCCATTTTATAGATGAGAGTTTGGTTTGTGTGTGCCATGGTGGTTATGGGTGAGCTGCGAAAAGGAGTCTTATAAGTTGAATCGTCGAAACAATTAAACGGCTTTTAACAAACCAACAACAGCCGCATTAAACAGTTTAGCACCGAAGTAAAAAGAAGTTTAAAGTAGAACTGATACGTCTTCCTTTTTCCATACTTTGAAGATTTCAAAACCGTCAAGGAAACAATATTTGCAGCAAACTGATGGAGTTGGTTCTTTCAATTGTTTTTCTTTCGATACGATCTCTTTCTATGTACGTGCCACAGTTTCTTCATGCTTGTAACAGTACGATTGGCGAACCAATGCGGCCCGGGTTCTATACGCGGTGCCGTCAGTGGGATGGAAGAGGATCGCCAACCTGAACACGTGGGTTTCTTCCGGGCACTCCGGTGTCTTCCCACGTGCACAGGATGTGTCAACCCAATATCCGTGCTAACGAGAGTGATTTTGACAGAACTTGTAGTAACTTATATTTCAATCTTGTAACTAAATGAAGTTAAAACTTTACCCAACTCGCTCTTCCAAAAACTAAATTAGAGATTTCGTTTCATAGTCATAATTCCATTACTGATGGCCAAGTAATCACTCACACATCCGGAGCACCTAGTTCAAATTTTGTTTGTGGATGTTAGACACAACAAAAATGAATTTCAGTGCTTCATGTAACTCTACCTATATTGTTTCTAATTACCTGACAACGTTTCGTTGAAAATCTAGACATACATGCAACACTATTGTCTGTTGAACTACAATGTTTTGCTGCTTCGGACACTTTTAATCTCCTGTAAAGAGGTCTTAACCATTTAAAACAAAAGAAAATGTATGCAATTCAGGCCCTCCTCAACTGTTTTCATAATAACAGGTTTAACTACCCACCTATCCTAAATGTAGGGGTTTATGCTACGTACAACACGCATATTATTGCTGCCATTAACTACGATTGTTATTGGCTATCACTGCTTGTATGATTAGGTACAGACGTGTGACTCGACCTTGAAGTATATTTACCATGGCATTCCAGACTTCTTAACTCATGTTTTATGGATGCGACGAATTATTGAATCTACACAGTATCAAGGTGCAACGTCAACTTGAAACCGCGACAGCAGCTTGGTGCTCTGCATAAATTAACACAAGATGTCGCTGGTTTATCTTACATTGTTGACTTCCCATTATAGAATTGAAACATTAAGAACACCTAATGCAATATATCATATATGTAAATGCTGGCTTTCGACCTCCTTCTGCAGATGCTATCGTAGTTTGTCCGATGAACACAGGATTTTGGAGCCAAAATAATTAGTTTTAACAAATGTCGTGATATACTTTTGTCCATTTTATGTCTGCAATATACTAAAAGACTATCCTTGAAACGAATTTTCAAATGTAGATTTCTTGTAAATGTGTATTAAGTATACCATAGAAGCTTCGTGTACTGTATAACATATAAGTGGTGACGGCTGGAGAATAGTCCATGCTTACACAGCAGTTAAGAACATTTAGATATGTGCAAAGATATCCATTAGCAGTGTCCGTACTTCACGGCGTCTTATAGTTTGTAGTATACAACATTCCATTACAAATCAATTGCAAGTCATTACTCAACAACAAGTCAGAGTAAAAAAAAAGTAGCTTCTTGCCTTCAAACATTTGTTAAATAAAATAAGCATTTATGATATAAATATACAAAATTGTAAAATGCACCATGCCACCATTATATTTATAATATTTATAAGATGAAGAACCAATATTCTATGCAATATACCCTCGTCCCGAACTCCAGGTATAGCTTCTTGTCAACCGTTATAAACAATTCAGCTTTGGCAGAATCATATGCTCTTTAATTAATTATTTAATTTATCATAAAACATACAGTATCTTACATGTAATATAGAATCATTATTTTAAAGTCCTCTACTTTTTCATAAAATGTCACAGTGTAATAAGAAAAATTAATATCTACAGAACTACTATTGCAAGAGCAGAGATTAAAAAGAAAAGGAAAGGGAAATAAAAAAGGAGAGAAAATTGACCCATTTACAATGTTGTGTATGGCAGTGCGTTGTTTATCACCCCATAGATCGTATGATCGTTGTGTAATAAAATACATGTGAGAACTTGAACTTAGATTTCAAAGCCTATTGTAGATAAAATGATACATAATATTTAACCTTTGTGTATTTTCAGGTCAGCAACATGTACATAGTGAGTCTGGCGGTGGCAGATTTAATCGTGGGAATGTTTGTTATGCCGATGAGTACTATTTATATATTCACTGGAGATTGGGTGTTTGGTGTAGCTATATGTCAAATATGGATAGCTGTGGATTACACTGCCAGTACAGCTTCCATTTTAAATCTTTTTATTCTCAGTGTTGACCGCTATTGGTCTGTGACGACACCGCTAAAATATTTACGGAAACGAACGAAGAAGCGAGCGCTTGCAATGATATCTGTTGTGTGGTGCGTGTCTGCTTTGTGGATTTTCCCAATCGTATCTTGGCACCATATAGCTTTTGGGGGTTTCCGAAATGTACCAACAAATGTATGTGACACCGAATATGCCCATGATTCAATTTTTAAAGTAATTACAGCATTTTTTAATTTCTTTCTTCCATTAGCCGTGATGTACAGTCTGTATGGTAAAGTATTTCACGAAATAAGAAAACGTTCTGCATTAGAGCTGGGGCAAAATTATCCCCGACCAGTCGAAAATTTGCAGGATTGCGCCGAGGCAGATTTTCCAACTATAGAAAATAGTAGCAGACTTGATTCTTACTCGGGGGAACATAATGCCCTGAACAATATTGAAACTAATACGAACTACTCCACCCTCCAAGTTGAACCGCATACAAACAACGTTAACTCTAAGAAAAAGAAAAAACATAAAAAAGGTAAATACTCCAAAAGTTTGAGAAAAAGGTGCGCGAGAAATAATAGTCTAGAATTTAATAATAGAATAAAAACTCCATGTAGAGTGGAATATATTTATGATGAAAATGTGTTAGATCCAAAAACAGAGAAAGTGGAACGATTTTACTACCAAGAACACATCCCAATGACGATACGTCCGCGGGAAATATTTATTACTCCACCGAGCATGTGCAACGAAACATCAGTATCTTCCGGAAGTACATGTACCCCAGTGAGCTCAAGTAGTGAGGAGCGCAGAACTATAGCCCTAAAACGGAAAAAAGAAAAGCAAAATTACTCATTAGTGAGCGGAGTCCGACAAATCAGACACACGGAACACATTGTGGACCAGACAGTAACCGTAAGTGACGGGGGAGGCACCTCTATTATTAGACATTCCAATGGGAGAACGCACACACACACGTCAGATAGACGCTTGTCGTCCATGGTAAACCAAAAGCACAGAGTCAAGAACATAAGACAGAGTTCTCTGACGAAGGAAATTAAGGCCGCCAGACAGTTGGGTGTGATCATGGGGGCCTTTACCTTGTGCTTTCTTCCGTATTTCACTGTATTCCTGATTGTAGCGTTCTGTTCAGACTGTATCGATCCTTCATTAATAACGGCTTTAACGTGGATAGGCTATCTTAATTCCACATTAAACCCATTCCTTTATCCCCTATGTAACCTGAATTTCAGACGAAAGTTTAGAAAAATTATGCGTTTGGACAGGGAAAGCAGGCGCCGTAGGCATAATATACAAGCCTTGGATAGAAATAGTTTTACAATGCGTTACGACTAAACTGTCAATGTTTGGTCAATAGTTCTATTTTTATTTACTATTAAGTACCATTTATTGTGAAAGTGTATATGTGACCTGGGTAAGTCTTTATTTATGTTTAAATGGAATTACACTTTGTAAGTAAGTCTTAATTTTATTATAGCTCGAGGTCATCATTGGAAACAAAAAATGTGCACGTATCTACTAAATTGTAATTTAAGTATTATATCGAAATAAAAGCTTAATTCTATAACAACACTAAAATATTTTAATTCTTTTAATAGGCTTTCAGAATTATTTCTTTTCTCGGTATATAACATGATTCGAATCAAGCAATTACTCGCCACAAAAGTAATAATTTATTGGAAAGCAATATTTAAAAACGATTACTCAAGTTATATGTAGGTCAGTGTTATATAGATTCAAAACGTTAACAAATCTATACTACAGCAACTGTAGCAAAGTGTATTTATTTCACGCTTAAATAAAAACAAACCAGAATAATTACAAAAAATAGCAAAGATTTACAGCACCACATATACTTAATATTTTATTGCAAAAAAAGCAAAAGGATCGGGCACAAGTTCATGTAACTTATAGACATAATTTTATGCGATCCCCGTGTGACACAACTGAATACATGCGTTCTTGGATTCAACATTTATACTCGAGAAATAGAAAAACAACTATCCGTGGCTATTAATTGTTTCCATAACATTTACTTACAATAATTGTCAACAGACGTTGGTCATACTTTAATTGATAATGATAACATTTCAATTTCTGTTTTAATCTTTATGAAAAGGGAAACATGTATCAATTGAATATTATGAGATTTGTTGGTCTTGAATCCGGTGTTATATTGCTTCAATTTTTTTTTTTTTTTTTTAAATCATTGAAACTATCAATATCGTCAATGATAGTGATTATGCTTTCTTAAAACTAAACTTAACTCATCATATAAAACACTTAAAACGTGTTTCTAATGTTGGAAGTGTACGTCTCTTCGGTATAATTAAGCGCCAATCGTGAGTTTTATGTGTTACCTGACCTACTTTGCATAGCTGTCCTTTTTGAATATCAAGCAGACGACATATTGACGTGATATCCACTTTGGTCGTAGTTGTAGAGGTGATCTCTTTTAAAATGTCGAACTCTTGACAAGGGAACTTCAAGATTGCCAATTGGAAACTTAGATGAGCATAGCACAAACCAATACATGTATTAGGCACATAAAAGCGAGCGAGCTTATCACTTAGAAGAGCTGCTGTGTTCTACAAAAGTACGTTCTTATATAGTACATTTATCATGAAGTTTTTTTCGGTGCCAAATTTAGAAAACGTATATACAACTTAAATACTTCACTGACACTGACATGTAATAAAGATACAACTTTTAAATGAATTATTGAACCATGCGACACGCCATTGCAAAAACCTAAATCAAAATTTGTTTCTACTAATTGCCTCTGTCATCTTCTGTCTACTGACCATGTAAGTGAAAGTGTGGAATCTGGCCTAATTACTATGGAATATGATGATGTTTATTACTTACTTTACTGTAATCTAAGTTATGTTCATCTTATTTATTTTTAGGAGCTATATTTACATCATCGAAGAGACCAGTCGGAAAACCGCTCGGGCCTTTCCGTCATACTGAGGAACGTGTTTACCTAAGTATATGAGGCAAATACCGAGCGGTTTTCCGACTGTGAAGACAAATCATTTCTCTACACATTGTACTTCTAAGAAAGTGTTGTATTCTTTTCTGACTTGTGCAATTGGTTCATTTCATAAATCATGAAGAAACAAAAAGTTGATCATGTTTACTCAAACTATACAAATTAAGTGTTCATTTTTAACAATACCCTCAACGATAAAGACACAAAAACATTCGATTGTAGAATTATTAATGTTTTAAGTAATAATATATAAAAATAATACAATTTATGTCATTTTTACTTAAAGTGTTCTGATAACATGTATAGCACTAAGATGCATAATTAGTAATTTTACTAATGCGACAGACATGGTCATGATTAACGTAATGTGTTGTTAACTTGCAATAGTTTACTTGATTAAAGCTTTATATGCATGTGTCATATTTTGTTTATGCAGTACGTATGTTCGAAGATTTTTTATTTTTTACATGAAAGTTGATTGATAATGAAACATTAACTGTGCTCTAAATAATTATTTATATGACACATTAAAAATAACAACGACTCATGGATTTGTTATTTATAGTTGACTTTATTCTTTGCCGTTTTGTTATTGTTTGTTTCATTGGGGATTAACGTCCCTTTAAACTCATGTCTAGGTCATATCAAAACGGTGTCAGCAGCTAATAGGTGTATGTAATTACTAATCCTAAATGATCACATATTTTATGGAGCTGTTACTTGAAGGATGTAACCAAATTTATTTGAATATACGTACAAGGTAGTAGTGTGATGGTAAACACGAGAAAATAACCAGAGTAGTTATCGTTGCTGCAACATAAAGAAAGAAATGTGTGAGGTCGTCGCTAAAGAGAGAAACGGCAACAGGAACAGGAAGTAAAGCAATACAAATAGTACAGGAAATAGGATGAGATGATCCCGTATAATGGTGCTGTGTCTATTCTCCTCAAACATTACATGGTGATCTTAATCACGAAAGGGTTGTTAAACGTCACCGTATACGGGACCGTCAACTAAGCATCCCTCATTAGGACTTACCTATCTTTGTCTGGTCTTTTCCCTTAAACCTGTCTGACGTGCGTTACCTGACGAGGAACATCATCACTAGTCAACATACAGCTTTCCAGTTCATCGAAACATTCAAACCTTCAACCGCGATCAAATACATAGGCGCAGGGGAGAATGGAGCGAAGGAAAAAACTAATGTGAAACTATACATTGATATGTACCAACGTGTGACCTTCATCTAGATCTATATTATGTTGACCTGATTATCTTGGTTCATACTAAACTAATCTTCCCATTTAAGACATTGGCTTTCTGGATAGAACGTGCTCTGACAATGCTACTGGTTACGACATAATCACGTTTACGATTATCACCTGATCTTCCTATTAAATATGCTCTTGCTACATGTACATACCGTTCAATTTTGAAAACCCAATTCATAAGAAGATAGTGTGTTATACATTTCAGGAACAATATTATAGTGTATACGTGAACTAGATACATGTAGCATGTATATACTGTACATACCCGATAACACATTCTACTAACCCAATACTACTATACCATGATTTATATGCATTGTAGCGGGAACCTAATAAAATTTATTTTATTCACATAAATAATTTTCTTAGTGTTGTAATCGTCCACGGATGAGAAATAATAATCTCTTTCTGTGAGTGATATGTTCAAATGTCCCAATGGACAGAAATATAAAAGTAAGATTCTCCTTCCGAAGATATATTAACTTTTAAGTATTTTAAAATCGTTAACTGAATGGCTTAAATCGTGTAGGGATTAATTATCAAGTAATTTATTACCGCAATTTATATCGTATCACTATTACAACCTACGGTCACGTACATGATGCATAACAACAGCCCTACTCTTTTTCTCTCCTAAAAACATCCAAATGAATGCAACTGTGTCACAATATATATAATGCACAATATATTAACAACAAGGGGTCAAATAGACATTAACGTACCTTAATCTAGTTGCAACAGCTCTTTGGCTTATAGTTTATTAGGCGAGTTTTGAAATTAAGTCAAAATTTCCTCTTTTTGATCCTTGCTTATCATGAAGCAAATTTGTTTCCCAATCCGCCAAGCATGCTTCACATTAGGTTTTCAGTTTACATTGGTTACGTTATCTTAAAAGTCAGAGAAAAGTCAACATACTTGCTATGTCATTCTGAATTGTTTACTGAAAAAAATGCAACCTATTTTTGCTACCAGGTTCATACCGTAACAAACTTTGACGCTTCGCGTTCCATTCCAAATATCCACATCCTACTGAACTTTATCCTTTGATAAAAGCACCAGAAAGACAATTTAATCCTTAAATAAAGCCGTTCAACGACAAACGTTTAAGATCACAATAGACGTGTTTAGTCAGAAAAAGCTGCAGCATTTCGTAAGTGGGGATACTTGCGGTGAAATATTTAATCCGAATAACATATTCAAGGCATGATTTAAATACAAATGCAACCTAACAAAACCCAGCATTTTTAACTAGGCAAAAATAACGGGAAAAACAGTCATGAAGTCTTATGAAAAAAAGAGCTCCGTATATTGTCAATATTACAGTTAATCATACTATCGACAGAACCGATTAAACATAACTCTCTCTTCGTGTCACATTTAAAGACACAATTAAAAATCTTTTATTTTGTTTACTCATGTGTTCACATATGTTGACAATAATTCTAACGTTCTGAACATTATGAAAAATACCAGTGTGAGCGAGATCTGCAAGACAGTAATATCAATTTCCAAAGTTGATCAAACAGCAGACACTTAAGATATAAAGATGTATAGTCATGATATAGATACACAGACTGATTACAAATGCTTTGAAGATAAAGTTATACATTGACAAATAGAAAACATTTAGATATGAATAAATCAACTAAATAAGCAAAAGTGTTCAAGTGGCCCAGTGGTTAAGACGCTTGCTTCTTACCAATGCGGCTCGATTTTAATGCTCGGTGTCGTACATGTAAGCGGGAAGATACAGGATCGCCAACCTAAACATACTTATTATGTTTCTTCTTGGCACTCCAGTTTCTCCCACAGAAAGTATCCATTCGCGCTACCATCCGTGCCGACTCGAGGGATGCCGACATATGTTGCAATAGCTAATATTTCAATCGTTGAAAATACGATTTTACCCGTGTTTAGAAATAGTGAATTGTGTCAAAAGGGCTATCTAGACGTGTGCATGATTTGCATGAAAAGTACTGTACGATGAACTGGTATTGATACTATTCTAAAACTATACATGTACCGATGTCAACCCTTACATCGTCTGCATACTTATGAGGGAAAATGACCGATCAGGAGGCGGGCTTCGTGAATTTTCAATATTTCGCTGGCTTGAAACCAGGTATTTAACTTATCAAAAATATTCATTTTATGAATGATCATCTAATTATAGTGCTATAATAAATATTTCGTAATATTGTAGTAATTGCTTTCATCTCGATAATGAGTAGCTGAGTGCATATGTCACTTTAAACGTTTTGCTTTAAATAAGGAACTCACAATGAAAGACCCCAAAGAAGTAAAAATTCCAAATGAAAACAACAACAAAGGCCAGAATGTATGTAAATCATTATAGAGTACGAACCAATTACAAACAAAATGACATTATTAAACTAATAAACAAAATGTCAAATACTTCAGAAGTGAATCGATAAAATGAGATGAAAGTTAAAGTCTAGACAATATGTGCGATATTTACATAATTGACATTAAAATAGTTAATGTACCCGTTATGAGTCAACGAAAAAACCATTTTGATTGATGCAAAGTTAAAAGTGAATCACTCCTTTTATGATATGAAAGTTTATAGGTATCACAAAGATAATTATTGGCCATGTAGCGGTCATTGTTTACGCATCTTCTTGATTTATTTCATGTTAAATGCAAACCTCCATAATTACTACTCATTTTAATACAACATTAACAATTCAATGGTGTGTTTTGAAGAGTATTTAGAGCAAACATTACGGTAACCGTCTATTTATTATTGATCTATGATATGTATAAATAATGTTTACAATAGTTAACATTGGCTACGTTTTAATAGGTGCAAAAAGTACACACGAAAACTTCTGAATCGGGAAATCGTCTTTGCGTGGTAAATCATTTCGGGAGCAATATAATGTTTTATGGCCATTGCGTATCATGATTGCCCCTAATCGGAACATCTAAAGCAATGCAACCGTTATCCGAAAATCGAACACGTGGTGCCGCCCATCTAGCCGAACTCTGGTGAATTTAATCGATGTGTCTATGCTTTCATACTTCTTCGGAAATTAATAATTAATATTTCCTTTCTCTTTAATAAAACGAAATTGTAATTTATAACACGTTTTAGCAGACACAGTTCTCATAAAGAAGATACTGGGGATAATGAAAGGCGAAATATATGTGATATAGCCAGGCAAACAGCTTTATCTATGCACTAAAGCAAAAGCTTGATGTATTTCATGTGTTGCACACAAAGTTCTAAATATATGTTTGTCTTCTTTCAACTAAATCAGACCAATATCTGTAAAATGTGGCTGAAAAATGGACAATTATTGTCATCCGTCCTGATAACAAAGCAAAATCTTCGCTAAACAAAATTCTCGAGTTTTAAGTGATATATTACAACCACATAAATCGTTTACGGCTTAAGAGTTTTTCGAATTTACTACTTTACATAACAGTCCATTATGTTGACAGCGATGGGTGTTCTGTCTTCAATTTATTAACTAGTCCTTTAAAAACCTGTACCATTTCAATTCTGAACATTGTAACGTGCTCGCTTTCTTATTTTTTGTAAATTTTCTCAATAAATAGAAAAATCAGTTTGCTAGAACCGTGGATCATATTTATGTTTTTTATTAGAAGTTCGTGATGTTTCCTTTTTTAGTTGATATTTGTATTTTTTTGGTTTTTGTCTGTGAGCGTCCGAAGTTTTCCTTTTGTTTGTCCATATCCATGGACTTACGGCTTTTGAATATCGTCTTGGTTTTTCGTGTTTATAACGGAATTGTAACGCTTTGTGATTTGTAAATTCGAAGATAATTATAAAACTTTTCAAATTGATGTCGAGGCATAAGAGATGGTAATTACTTGATGGTTATACATTTAATGAATAATATTAGGATTCTAAAGCATTGTTCCTTAACTTCGATCTTCGATTAAAGTATTATTGCTAACAAAGTGGACAAGAAGAACAAACACACATTTAACAACCATAGACATAAACAAACAAAGGGAAATTAGAGACCTATTTCTTACACCTGTGATAGTGTTTTCCCGTGGTTTAACCCGTGTGAGATTTCTCTATCCCACCCTAGGGTGAGATAAGCGCGCGCTGGTATTATAGACAATGATATGAC
>JAUMGZ010200135.1:0-23392 GCA_032359645.1 Pododesmus macrochisma | reverse complement strand
TGATGCTTAAATGATGAGGATCAGAATTTATACTCAAGAAGGGGCTGACCTCCCAGGGGGCTGAGGGGCGGGCCATATGGGGTCACAAAGTGCAAAACCTTCAAAAGTCATCTCCTCTGAAACTAACAGGTGGATTTTGACCAACCTTTCACAAAATTATGCCTAAATGATGAGGATCAGAATTTATACACAAGAAGGGGCTGACCTCCCAGGGGGCTGAGGAGCGGGGCCATAAGGGGTCACAGAGTGTAAAACCTTCAAAAGTCATCTCCTCTGAAACTAACAGGTGGATTTTGACCAACCTTTCACAAAATTATGCTTAAATGATGAGGATCAGAATTTGTACTCAAGAAGGGGCTGACCTCCCAGGGGGCTGAGGAGCGGGGCCATAAGGGGGTCACAGAGTGTAAAACCTACAACAGACGTCTCCTCTGAAACAAACAGGTGGATTTTGACAAACCTTTCACAAAATGATGCTTAAATGATGAGGATCAGAATTTATACTCAAGAAGGGGCTGACCTCCCAAGGGACTGAGGGTGGGGCCATTAGGGGTCACAGAGTTTAAAACCTGCAAAAGACATTTCCTCTGAAACCTGCAGGAGGATTTTGACCAGCCTTTAACAGAATAATGCTTAGATGATGAGGCGTACCTATTCTGTATGCCTCCTACAGCCTTAAAAACATAAAACGAATGTATATTCCACAGGAAATTAAAATCTATGTAATTTGAGGATTATTCTGAAAAAATTTCATCAAAGATCCAACCATTCGTTCAAAATTTATTTAACTTTGAATTACCCTAGCAACTCAAAAATTCCATTTTTTTTAACATCAAATCCACATCACAACATCAATGTTCACCGTAACAAAATGTAGTCCCTCTGCTATAATTTGATGCGGACTATGTTCATTTGTACTTTTTGTTGCAATAGATTACTGTTATGAAACTATTAGTAAATCAACACAGTTTACTTGTCTAAGACTCTAAGTATTACATAATGTGTTTTAAAGCAGATCATACCCTACTTCCTGTCAAACCCTCACACTTATACATTCTTAAAGAATGGACTAGATCAGGAGCGTACAAAGAGATAGCGTAAATCGTTTCTGTGCGATGTCACAGTATTGTGTCGTCATTTCTACTCAAGTTTCAGCCAATTGAAACAGCGCTAGTGGGATAAATTTATAAAACTTATATTATAACCTCTCCTGAGTAATATAACCTTTATAGATCGTAGGAGAAATATAATTCCTGTTCATGATCAATCTAAATAAATACTTTAAAATAGCTTTTTATCCCCCCCCAAAAAAAATTTGGGGAGATATGGCTGTCCGCCTCTGTCTGTCTGTCATTCTGTCCATTGCTTGTCAGGATGATAACTTGAAAATTAATGATCGCACAAATTTCAAACTTGGATGTTTGAGTTGCCCTAGGGGGTGCACAGAACCCTATTGATTTAGTGTGTAGTCTGCCAAAGGTCAAGGTCACTATTGTTAAAAATATAATTTTGCTTATGTGTGGCTTGTTCGGATGATAATTAGAAAACAAATGGTTACACGAAGTTAAAACTTGGTGTTTGGGTTACTCTAAGTAGTGCCCAGAACCCTATTGATTTTGGGCGTGGTGTGCCAAAGGTCAAGATCCTCAATCCTGAAAATAGAATTTTGCTTATGTGTGGCTTGTCTAGATGATAACTAGAAAACTAACGGTCTCACAAAGTTAAAACTTGGTGTGTGGGCTGCCCTTGGTGGTTCAAAGAATCCTATTGATTTTGAGGTCGTCTATCAAATGGTTAAGGTCACCATTGCTAAGAATAGAATTTTGCTTATGTATAGTTTGTCCGGATGAAAATTTGAAAGTGAATGGTCACAGTTAGTTCAAACTTAATGTGTGGGTTGCTCTATGTCAAGGTCACTGTTGCTAAAAATACAACTTTGCTTATATGTGCCTTTCCGGATGATACATTAAAAACAATTGATCACCCAAAGTTCAAAATTGGTAAACGAGTTGCCCTAGGAGATAAACAGAACCCTATTGATTTTCCGTGGTCTGCAAAAGGTCAATGTCACCATTGCTAAAAAAAGATTTTTTACTGATATGTGGCTTGTCCGGATAATAACTTAGAAACAAATACCGGGTAATCACACAAAGTTCAAACTTTGTGTACTGGTTGCCTTATGGGATAAACAGAACCCTTTTGATTTTTGGCATAGTCTGCCAAAGGTCAAGGTCACTATTGCTAAAAATAGAATTTTATTATATGTGGCTTGTTTTATAGGAGGTATATGTTTCCCTGGCGGCTCTCTCATTTTAAAACACATTAGGAAAAAATACAAACCATTAACTTAAATAATAGATGAGCAAAAGACCATTTATAAGAATTTTTGAATTTATTCTTGCTTTACTTGCCAAGTAGATCAAGGTTTGTATAACAGGCCGATTGAGGCTGAAATGTAAAAAAAAACACAAGTAGAACCATTTGAAAACTTACGACCTGTCACCAGTGTCAATTTTAGTCATGTGTTACATACCCCGTTTAAAGAATGAACTATATCGGGTGCCTGCGTAGAGATGCGGTAAATCATTCATGTGAGAAGTCACAGCGTTGTGACGTCATATCTATTCAGGCTTCAGTCAATAGGAATAGCGCTAGGTGTTATCTACCATGTGGGATAAATTTATAAAACCAACCTCTGCTGAGTGATGTGACCTATATAGATTGTAGGAGAAAAAGGGTTCTCCTTTTCCAATGGGGAACCAATATAATAAGTTTGACTAAAATCAAACTACAATGTGTGAATAAAATTTATGATACAATGAATACATATACATGTACATTAACATATGAAATTCATGTCATAGTTTGCATTATATTTCAATTTGAATATCAAAAAATTAATAACATAAAACAAACTTCATATATCAATATGAGGTTAGGCACCCGATAGTTTGTGACAACTGATAGCTATTAAATACATGACCGGTCTATTTACCTATTGTCTAAAGAATTTTAATTCTTGAGTTTATATTTTCAAACACAGCGATCAATACGACTTTTATTTATTCCTTGTTCAAGCCTGGATCCTCTTAAATATTTGTCTTGTATTCGTACGCAGACCTCGCCCGCCACATGATTCAAAATAGGAACAAGCGATATTTTTACTGACAGAAAATTGTGGGAGAAAACGGCACCGCAACTTGTAATGAATTTTCACACAATATTTTTAGTAAATTGGTTCTATTAGGGAAAATAAATATAATTATATATACAATGATTGAATTAATTATCTTGCATTTGCCCCACCTCCAATATCAAAACATGTTAAATTATAAATTTTCAAGGAATTAATATTAGCCTTTTCTGACAGCAAGCTTAACATATATGTGCTTCATCTCTATAGAATTTTAGTTTGAAGATGCCTTATAACATTGATCAGTAGATTGAATGTGCACTATCATTTTAATAGAAGTTTTTTTTAAAGGTGACTTAATCTAACTTTAACTAGTAGATTTATTAGGGGCCCCGTAGTCACTCTGTCTGTCCTTCCGTCCGCCTGTTTGTCCGTCTGTGACCATTTCTTGTAATCAGCATTTCTCATTAACCATCCGACAAATTTATCTGAAATTGTAGCAAAATATTCTTTAGGGTATGTAGATGTGCCTTTTTAATGTATAAAATTTTCATTATTTTAAACTAAATTTTGATGAGATTTATTAAAGGGGGGGGGGGGGGGTGTTATTACACAACAGTTCTAGTAATCAGCATTTCTCTATAACCATTGGACAAATTTACCAAATTTCAGACAAGATTAAATAAGAGGGAGGGGGTATAACAGTTCTCCTAAACAGCATTTCTCTTCAACCATTGTACCAATATATCTTAACAACAGTACAATATCAACATAGTGCACAAAACTCTTGTCATTTGAAACTGCTAGATTGTCCCTTATCAAAAAGGCTTAAGTTTTATTCTAGTATACAGTACATGTATTTAAACTTCTTCATAACTATATATATCATGCAGCTAGATGTCAATTTTGTAAACAAAAAACACAAACAGTAGCTTGAAGCAATAACAAATATTAACATATATCTTACGATTAAATAAAAAAGTCCTTTTGGATTCTATAAATTGAAATGTAAGTTGTCTCAAGCACATATTTCCTTGCTCTAGCTGTAAAATCATCTTAGCAGAATGAATACCAGTATGTATACTGTCAACATTGCATGCCAATAAAATAACATTTAAACTCCGTGTACATAGATTGTTGCCTATATCAAATGTCAATATATACACTTTGTACTAGTTTTAGCCTTCATATCACATGTGTAATATGTAAGGTTGTAAAGTCCCAGCTTTCTTGTCACAGCATTTTGAACTTTAGAATAAAAAAGATTGTTCAGGTACGTCTTTCCTTTTTAGCTCACCTGGGCTCATGTGAGCTATAGTCGTCATAACTTAATTGTCCGTCGCTTTTGTTGTCTGCATAAACATTTCACATTTTCGACTTTTTACCCCCAAACCACTGGACAAATTTCATCCAAACTTGGTAGGAAGTATCCCTAGGGTAAGGGGATTCAGATTTGTTCAAATGAAGGGGATGGACCCCAGGGGATACCACTAGGGGGCAAAAAGGGGCAAATTTTGACATAACTTCAAAAATCTTCTTCTAATAAACTAGAAGGCCTAGACCTTAATGTTTGTTCAAGGCGTGACCCTGGGGTCAAATATAGTTAACACTTTTTTGGGTCAAAGTTCAACACAATTACAAATATACTAACTTTTCACATTTTTCACCTCTTGTCCAAAATTACTGGACTAATTCAAACTTTGTAGAAGTCATCCCTAGGGGAAGGGAGTTCAGAATTGTTCAAATGATAGGTCTCTGCCCCCAGGGGGCTACATTATGGGGTCCAAAAGGGGGAAAGTTTGATAAAATTTCAAAAATCTTCTCCTAATACACTAGATGGTCTAGAGCCTAATGCTTTTGTATGTAGTAACTTTAGGGTATGGAGAACCAAGTTTGTTCAAGACGGGACCCTGAGGTCAAAAATAGGTTACGCGTTTTGGGGTCAAAGTTCAATACTATATATATAGCAATTATGTTAACTTTTCACGTTTTCAACTTCTTGTCCAAAACAACCCGACCAATTTCATCCAAACTTTGAACAAATCATCCCTAGGGGAAGGGAGTTCAGATTTGTTCAAATGACGGGTCTCAGCCTTCAGGGGGCGCCACTTTAGGGGCCATAATGGGAAAAATTTGACAAAATATCAAAAACCTTCTTCTTATAAACTAGATGGCCTAGAGCCTAATGCTTTGGTTTATAGCAACATTAGGGAAGAGAGAACCAAATTTGTTCAAGGCGTGACCCTGGGGTAATAAAAGGTCACGCATTTTGAGGTCAAAATTCAATAAAATTCAATACTATATATATTGCAAATATGATACTTTTTCACATTTTCAACTTCTTGTCCAACACTACTGAACCAATTTCAACGAAACTTGATAGATGTCATCCTTAGGGGAAGGAGGTTCAGATTTGTTCAAATGACAGGGCTCATTATCCAGGGAGGGTCACAAATGGGAAAATTTGATAAAATTTTAAAAATCTTCTTTTAAACTAGAGGACCTAGTGCTTAATGCTTTGGTTTAAAGTAACTTTAGGGCATTGAGAACTTTGTTCGAGGCATAACCCTCGGGTCAAAAGTTTTCAAATGACAACAATTTACATATAGGCCCATTTAAACCAGATGGACATTAAGGCCCAATGGGCCTCTTGTTTTTAATGTTCTAGGGCTTGTTATTTATTCATATCTTGTCTTCAGATCTGAAAAAAAACTATTCTGCATCAGTGTGATGTTTAGCAATATTGAATAAAGCTTTAACTTTTTAATTAAATTAATGTTAATTTTTCTTATCAAAGTTAATAATATTTTGAGAATCCCATCTTATCAGAAAAAAACCTGATTGATTTAACAATATTGAATACACTAATCATATGTGCAGACCATATGATAAGATTACATTTATTTTATTGTGTGTGCAGCCCATGTGATCAATTTATATTTAATTATGTGCACAGACACAGTGATAACCTCATATTTAATTATATGTTAACCATGTGATAATCTTATATTTGTTTAATTATTTCTTCAGGTGATCATCACGTAAATGTTATGTTAAGTTTTGTAGTAAAATTTTAATTGCATCATGCATGGTACCAGTAGAAATTAATGCTTGATTAATTGATGTGATGGAAAAGCTGATTTTGAAATATGAGGAAGTATGAAATTGAAACTCTGTTTTATCCAATAACTGAAAAAGAGTAACACCAATATTCAGGAAAATAACACAAATCACAAAATAACATTGCGCATTTGTGTTGAAACTTTGATACAATATTATTGTTTAATTACACTTCTTTGTGGCCTGAGCTCTACATTGTATTTTGAATAACATTGTAGATAATACAATGTATGTATATTATAATACCATAATTGAAATTGTCAGTAATTAATACATTTTTAAATCATATACAGTACAAACTTACGTCCCTTTGGTGACCAAATATATTTGATTTAAATAAGTAAGTGAATGCATGTGTTAAGTCATTGTGCTTTTACAAAAAAGTCAGATATTAAGTTACTGTTTCTCTGTAAATTGGTCCGGTGTTAAGTCATTGTGTCTCTGTAAATAAGTCAGGTGTTAAGTCATTGTTTCTCTATGAACTAATGAAGAAGTCTGTTGTTAAGCATTTTGCATCTCTGTTAAACAAGAAGTTACTGTATCATTGTTGTCCTGTGAATAATTACATTGTGTTGAGCCATGATGTCCCTATTAAGTTTTTATATTGTTCCATTTTGTCCATGTGACTAAATTGTAGGAAGATGGATATCCTATTGTAAGTCAGTAGTTGTTTCATCGCTTCTCTAGTTATGAGTCACTTTAAGTGCCATTATTATGTTATAATAAAAGTGGTCATGTATTGAATCCTGTATAAACATGCAAATGTTCAGCCACTTTGTCCATTTTGATTAGAAGCTAGTAATATCTTTGTATCATTATTATGTATTTGTCAGTTTTTGTGTAGTATGTTTGGCCTATGTTTTTGTATACCAGGTAGTACATTTGGCCTAGGTTTAACCAGATAAGCAAGTATTACTAAGGTACATACTAAATAAAGAAACAAAATTTGATTCCCTACAAGAACAGAGATTCCTCACATTTACAACATTGCTAGTCGTGCTATATTCTTTTTCTGGCCCTGTATATTTTGCTCCAATCGTAAAGCTCTAGACAGCCAGAGATTTCTCAGACTTACAACATTGCTAGTCATGTTATATTCTTTTTCTGGCCCTGTATATTTTGTCGAATCATAGAGCTCTAGAGAGGACAGAGATTTGTGAGACTTACAACATTGCTAGTCGTGCTATATTCTTTTTCTGGCCCTGTATATTTTGCTCCAATCATAGAGCTCTAGACAGCCAGAGATTCCTCAGACTTACAACATTACTAGTCATGCTATATTCTTTTTCTGGCCCTGTATATTTTGCTCCAATCGTAGAGCCCTAGAGAGGAACGTACAGTTGTGAGTGGTTCAAGTGGCATTATCGGTGATGTGAATAGAGAGAGAATCAGACTCCGGAGTATGATACAACTACGAAACAGAGATTACAATGCCATGTTGCAAAAGGTACCATTGGCAGTTTGAAACGTGGTGTGTTACTATGGCAATAATTCCTTCATTTTATTTGGCTCTTGTGTACAAGACCAGTTACATGTAATTGTTTGCGAAATAATTCTTTTTGTGTTATAACTAAAATGTTTCAATGATTTAATAACTAATAACTAAGAGTTTTATGTTCTCTTTTGGATGGATTTTTAACCTATCAAATAATACAGATGTAATAAAAGATTATTTTTATGAGTGGTGTGGCTAGCTTCAAATGTGTTGTGTGGCATATATCTCAAGATCTTATATCCTGTTTGGCTGTAGTGATGAGCTTTGATTTTCTACCTCAAATTCTGTGAATTAAGGGTCAGTTTGGATACAAATTTAATTTTAGCTAATATGGAGTACGATAAATGAATTGACTTAAATGTGCACAATCATACAATCAATGCCTTAAATTAAATTCTTTTGCTTAGAGTATGAAGCAATTTTAAACTTAAGAATCCTATAAAATTCATTTCTTTATACGTTTTTTGATATGATCATCTGAGAATATTTAAGTAACTTAAACTGGATTTTGTAGTGTTTTATGACTCTATAGCACAAATGAACAACAATTTTTTTTGAGGTGATTTGTGCTAGGGTAGATTGAAGACTTTGTCTGATGGACTTAAATACATACATATAAGACATAAAGACATTACCCATTATAAGACTAATTCAGTAGATTGTTGTTCTTTTTTTAAGACAGCATATTTGTAATTTATGGATATTAATTTATTATTCTTGACCTAAAGAGTTTGAAAGCTGGTACACTTATTTTTGAGGGACTAGATTTTTTTTACGAATTTGACAAGGTAGGACAGATTTGATGGCTGGTAGATTTTTTTGAGTAGGTTCAACCTAAACTCAACGAGAGTTATGACTCATCAGTAGACTTGCAGAAGCCCTCAACAGGTATTGGTGGTCTCCCTATAAGCCAATCAAAATACGAGGAAAAACGACAACAATTAGAGAGGATACGAAACCAGGAATATAATCAGTTATTAAAAAAGGTATGCACATTTCAGTGGCATGATATAAAGTATTAAGTTTTATCGTACTGTATATGTAACTATATATGTATTCTACGTGTTGTGCTGTAAAATTTTAGTTGCGTCTTTGTGGGATATCTTTTAGTTTTATTTACAATATGACAGTAAGATTCCTTGTGATATTTACATTTTATACTTCATTTAGCAAATTACATGTATGTAGGATTTGATACTGATCTTGCTCCTGTAAATGTTTGTAGAAAAGGGGAAGAGAGCCAGGATTTTCAAACAACCTCTCGCCCTCAAACAACTATATAGCAGGTCCCAAACAGGACAGTTTTGGCCTTCCTCTCAGCCAACGACCATACGACGAGAGGAAATTACGGAATGAGAAAGAGAGAAATCGGGAATACAATGAGTTCCTCGCTAAGGTATAAAGAGGATGACGTCTCACACTAAACCTTTGTTGTATAACCTGATGCACTCCTATGCTGTGATACTTGCACTGTCATTTTCTCCTCTAATCGAATGTTGTCGTAACTTTTTTGTACTCCCAAAGTAATTTGCTGTCTCCCTCAATCTTGTTTGCTGTAATCCATCACTTGTAATGTATGTAATTTGCTGTTCTTCCTCAATCTTGTTTGCTGTAATTCTTCACTTGTAATGTATATAATTTGCTGTTTTTTCCTTCAATCTTATTTGCTGTAATTCTACTCTTGTAATGTCACTGTTTGAATGTGACCTCTACAAATGCTTTGCTGTGTCACTGATCTTGTTCTTATGTTGCGATTTTTGCGATTTCTTTACATAATCTTAAGTTTGCTGTGAACTCTTGTATTTGACATGAATTGTCGGTGTGACATTTTTCTTGAAATGTGTTTTTTATTTCTAAACTTCAGTTTGCTGTTTTACTCAAAATGTTCCGACTTTGCGGTGGTTTAATTCCTGTTCTAGTTTTTACAATTTTTTCTTTGTTTCTATCTCACAGCTGTTTGATGTTTCTGTATGCTGACCACAAGTCTCTCCTTCTACCTCTTGTCTGCCTGAACACTGTATAAAAGCTTTAGTTGCTGAAATTTGGTACCATATCACATATACTGCAAGGAACTTAGCTATAATGATCTTAAGACTTTTCTTTTACTGTCTATTGCATTCAATCTCTCATTTTCAAATTCACCTCACTCAATCCTGGTATTCTGTTGATTCTTCCATAAATATTGTGTGAATTTATGTATTTTATCAACCATTATTAGTATCCTTACTCAAGACTTATTACTGCAGGACCAAAATTAAAGTATTTGAATTTCCAGTCAATTTCAAACACTAGTTTGATCAGAGTAAATCTGATTTATCAATTTCATTGTAAATACAGGCAGGCATGCCTTATGATATGAGAGTGGTACAGAGACAAGAAAGTAGTAGATCAGGCCGTGGTCAGCAAGTAAGTTATGGACATTTACAGGCCCACAGCAGAGGAAGTGGTCAGCAGCGCGAACGTAGTTATGATCAACTTACTGGCCAGGGAGTTGGTCAACAACACCAGGCTGAAATTGTTTTCGCCGAGAGAGAATCTAGCCAGCATATAGCAGATAAAGTGGAAAACAAATTTCAGAAATCGTCTTCCCCGCGTACAGATGCTGCCACGCAAACTGCAATGTCCGCAGACAAGGTAACAGGGTAGTGTGTGATACAAACATTAACCCGAGTTGTGCCATGATTGCCTGTGCTAGCCCTGTGTCAGAGCCATGTTTTACTTAATAATTGTAAGCTGTAGACATTGCTAGTAAATAAGCTTCATAGTGAATTATTTATTGTTGTATTTCAGAATGACCCAGAAGTTTGGAAAGGGGAACAGGTAACCACGTTCACTCCTATATCACAGTATTCTCCACTTGTTCACAACCTCTTATTCACTTCCTTGTAGTCACAACCTCTTGTTCACTTCCTCTTATTCACCAACTTCTATTCACCAATTCTTTTTTGTCATTCTTTTTTGTCATTCTTGTTTTTTGTAAATATTTTGATTTTTCACTGGGTGAAATGTGCATTACACATGTGTCTTTAGTAGTCACTGTAGCCTGTATAATTGTAGCTTGCAGGTGTTTTCTGTCAGTTACAGCATGGTTTGATCTTGTGTGCTCTTGCAGGCATTTCATATTTCTCATCTGGATTTTTTTCTTTTTAAAGGTAAAGAAGGATAATTGAATTGTTCATTAAACTCATTTTCAGTTTCAGTCTTGATGTGAAATAGTTTTCCTTTTTATTCACATCATCGTCATGCATCGCTTTACGTTATTTCTTTAGAGTTCATCATGCATTGCTTTACGTTATGTCTTCGGAATTCATCATGCATTGCTTTACCGTACATTACTTCCTGCGGTATTTTCTAAGCTTATCAGATTTGTTGTGTTTCTACAGAAATTCATCATAAGTGTACATGTCTGGTCAATTATTACTTCTTCAATAATTGATGGTCTGAAGATAGGCATGACCTACCCCTACTTTAAGCAACAAACGTAAAACGTGACCTTGACTGACTACAAGATGACATATAGCTAGGGACATTTGTTACCATGACAACAAAGTGTAAGAACTGACATTTGAATAAACTAAAATATATATAAAATCGAAAGAACTTAAAAAGAAATAATTAAAAATATATTAATTTTTTTCTTTTTATGAATGTGTTATTTCTATTTTTGATTGAAACATTAATATGGCACATTTGTTGTTTTTGTATAATTCGCATGAAATCTGTTAGTTAATATTATGTTGCAGTTTTAGAGTATATGTGTGTTAAAAACAGAATGAGGTAGGCAATACTATGTTAGCAGCTTGCAATGATTTATATAGGTAATGGTATATATTTAATAACCTGCATGTGTAAAGTGTCAATAACTTTGTGTGGTTAACTAGAAGCATGTTGTATTGTATTACATGTAGCTTTTATTGATATAAATCATAAATGTTTGATATGTATATCATGTAAACTTTTTTTTAAATGTTTCTAATGGGTGTGGAAAGTTATATTTAGTCAAATGTACAAAACTTAACAAATTAACGATAGTGAAATGTTATCAGTAGCTATCTGTAACATTGTTACACAGTTGTCTGTTACCATGGAAACACAGATATAAGTACTGCTGTAACCATGGAAACAGTTATAAGTACCATGATTTAATGTTTTTTATGTATAAAATGTTCATATGATGTAAGCTATTAATCTTTTAATCAGATTTATGTTACTATATGTTTGTAAAGTGTGAGTTTTGAAACAATAATTTTAACACTCTGGTCTTGTACACTATATATGGTCATGTTTCCTATTACAGTATCAGATTCTGAATGAGATTTCACGTCCTGCCGTTAAACGTGCAAACATGCAAGTACACATAATCACATATGCACACAGACATTTCTATAATACAATGATAATGGAATGGAACATTTCCAATGCACAGTTTATAGGGTTGTGCTTAGCACATTTCAGGGCATTTCTCAAGAGATATTGGTAGTGCTGAAAAGAAGTCAAAAAATTGAATTGAGTTATCCCCCTTTATCAACAGACTATTGCTGATCAGCTAAGACAATCTACTCGTGTATAATTTTTCAAATAATGTTCTTAATATGATTTCTAATTCCACTTCTATCTGGACAGTCTCTATCAAGGATGACCAGATCTTACTCAGATTTGAAGATCAATTTTTCTGGTCAAAAAGTGTTACCAACAGGAGATCAGTACGCCAAAAAGCGTAGCAAATTACGAGAGGAACTTCGTCAGAGTTATGAGGATCATGTATATAAGGTTGGTTTGGTGCATGGTGAATGTGAGTTTTCTAGTTTTTAGTCAGCAGTCAGTGGTTATGGTATTGATGTTGATCATGAAATGTGTATTGCTCATGATTTTTTTGTGACTTATTTGGTTTTCCTATGTTTTTTGCAAGAACTCAGTTTATAATTGTTTATCGTTATTGTCATTATTTTAAATAAAAAAAAAGAAGATATTTTAAGAATGATTTTGAAATAACTGGGTGTGATGCAAGAAAGAGAGAAGTTATTACAAGACAATGAAATATACAAGAATGGCATGTGCATGATTCTCAATTTGTTGCTTTGTCTACATTTGCTTGCAGATTAAAGTGTAAATTTCAGATTTTGGTGATGGCTGAGTGATATTTTGGGTTTTTTAAACACTGAGTTATGAGTTTCTCTTCAACTAGCTAGGTGATATAGTTTATCGTTTAAAGATTGAGATAGGTTGACCTTTATTTAGTAAGAAAGTTTGTCTTTTAATTAATAAGTGACATAGTTTGTCCTGTACTGATTAAGAAAGTTTTGCATTTAATGAGTGAGGCAGTTTATGTTTTAAAGAGTGAGAAAGTATGTCTTTTATTTAGTGAGCTAATTTGTCATTTCAGTCTACCAATCCGTCTATTGTCGTTGTCGTCTGTCATAAACTTTCACATTTTAAACTCTTCTAAAATAATCTGAGGCAATTTTGACCCAACTTGCTGTGAATGTTCCTTGCATGGGCCTCTTTTAGAAGTGTGTTCGATGGTGCCAAATTCCATCCAATATGGCTACGGTGGCTTTTGATCGGCTGAGACATTTTTGACTTCTTGTCAAGAACACTTGGTCGTATTTTCATTAAACTTGATGTAGATGTTACTTGCATATAGTCTCTTTCAGATTTGTTTCCGATTTTGCCGAAGTCAATCCGATATGGCTGCGTTGGCTCTTGATTGGCTGAGACATTATCAACTTCTTATCAAGAACCATTGGTCAGATTTCTCGAAACTTGAAGAAGATGTTCCTTGCATAGTCCACTTTCAGATAAGCGTCCGAAGTTGCCGAACTCCATCCAATATGGCCACCCTGGCTTCCGATTGACTTAGACATTTTTGACCTCTTGTCAAGAACTGTTGATCAGATTTTCAGGAATCTTTATGTAGATGTTCCTTGAACTTTTGTTTAAAGATATCCTTGCATTGTTAATGTATCCAGGTGGGCATTACGGCCCAATGAGCCTCTTGTTTAATGAGTGAGATAGTGTGTCATTTAATGAGTGAAATAGATGTATTTAAATGATTTAGATAGTTTTAATGAATAAAATAGTTTGGAGATAAAGGGGGTTGAATGCTAGTCAAGAACAAGAAAAATAAACTGGAGTTTGCGAGATTGATCGAGACAGGGCATTAACAGTCTTTGGTGACTACTTAATGCATCAGCTTTCTTGGACTTGTCTAAGACTATGATAAACTTTAAGGCATGTTGTGTAAATTGTTAGTAGAATTTATTTTCATTTATGTGAAGTCCTTAAATTTGTAGCTTAGTCTTTCTTTCTTTATCATTTTCTGTTTACTAGTAATTGATAAGAAAGTCTAAAGATACCTCATCTTGTTTTAACTGATGAAAAGGGGGAAAATGCAAAGAGCTAATAGGAGTAGGAATATCTCTTTTTGAGATTACAAACTTGATGTTGATGTGGAATTGTTGTAACTCTGAGAGAAAATGCCTTGTAGATTTGTACATACAGCTGAGACATTCCTACATTATAGGTATAGGTTGAGCTTGTGTTTTACTTCTATGTATTTTGAAGGGTAATTTATCTTTGCTTTATTGTTGATAAGCTTAGAGGTTCAAATAGATCTTAATTCTTGATTGAGCACTCAGGACAATGTCCTTGTGAAGAACACAACAGTATTGTTTGAATAACTCTTGATCCTACACTGACCAGGGTGTAGTCTAGATATAAAGTTAGTCTTGATCCTACAGTGACCAGGGTGTAGTCTAGTTATAAAGTTAGTCTTGATCCTACACTGACCAGGGTGTAGTCTAGATATAAAGTTAGTCTTGATTCAAGACTGACCAGTGATGACTTGTATAATAGCTATATAAAGTTACTTGCAATTCTTGACTGACTGGAAAATGTGGTCCAGTTATAAAGTTAATTATGTTGCTATTGATCCTGATAGATATTCTGCCTGTATGGAATTTTAAACAGATCTACAATCTGTTTTTTGGGGCAATAATATTCTACAACACATCATAAACACTGTAGAGTTTCTATTTATTTAACATCTTTTTTAGGTATTATTAAGGTTTATGAATAACAATATATAAATAAAGATATATTTGTGTTAAAAAACTGTTGATTGTTAGTCTATCTAGAGGGGCCAAAAGGGGCCTAATGCTTTGATATGTAGTAACTTCAGGGCATGGAGAACCATGTTTTCAAATGCCAATCCAGATAGACATTAGGACCCATGGACCTCTTGTTTTTATGTTATTACCTTCATTGGTAGCAATATTTAGAAGAACTATATGGGAAGTTGCATGCTTGTCCAGTCCCGTTTAAAGGTTGACTAAACAAGAGACTTAGCTCAGTGGCAGTGGTAAAAAGTAATGTGTGCAGTTATAATGTGGGAGTGTTTTTGTCTATAGCTTAGGGAAGAATCTGCACAAAGAGACAGGCAGTATCAGGAAATGGCAACAGCCAGAAAAGCTCACGAGGTGCGAGACATGGAATCGCCGCCCATTTTACCTCGTGGTGATTCCATCTCCAGTAGAAGAGTGAAACTGTATATGGACATTAAACAAGACTATAAGAAATATCTAGCCACGGTAATTAAACACAGTGTGCTGTGTGTGTCGTGCTGGTTGTATTGTCATGGTTACTTCTGTATGTTGTGTTAGACTGGTCCTCTTCCCTTTTTTGCTGCTCTACTATCATATATGATATAGTGGTGTGCTTCCCTGGTGGATAGATGCATACAAAAAGGTAGGGAGACAGTCTCTTTATAATGTATATACCAGTAAATATATTACTTGAATTTATATTTAATCATCTAATCCTGATGTAGCTTTGTTATTTATTTTTGTGTTTTTTAAGTTTAATTATTTATGAGTTTGATTGTATGTATTTGCTTTGCTAAGAGTAAATTAAGTTAACTTGTATTGCTAAATATGTTTTTGAAGCTGTACCTTAAATATATTTACTGCAACAAGTGTACTTGGTATATACGGTAATATCTTTGTAAAATGTTGTGGGGAAATGGTGTTATTAATCAATGTTTATAGATAGAGCCATCAAGATCATATAAATATGTGAACTGAAAACTGATAAAACTGAATGAAATTATATGGATAGTCTCAATTAAACTTATTATAACTGTAGAAAGATCAATAAGTGGTTGACACAGAGTCAGCATGTTGTCTGTCATATGATACAGTGTAATTTCTGCCAATTTAAGTGTTGCAAAGAACTTGATATGCTACTAATGTAATGAAGTTATATAGAGGTCAAAAGGTTAACATTTATACCATAATTCAATCCTTCTGAGTCTCTTTCTCTCTCTTTTTTTTTTTTTTTAAATAAATATCTACTGTTTCCAGCAATGTTTATAACATTTGTGTGTATATACAATATATTATATATTTGCTCTAACTCTCTTAATAATGACAATGTTGATGTTTGTATTTTTATATAATTTTGGAATACAAGACAGAAATAACTGGTAAAAAGCTCACTGTTGCTGTATTGTTTTTTTTTTTAGTAATATTTGGCTGCTTGTTTAGCCACTTCGCTGTAACAATCTTATTCAAAGTTACTGTAATGTATTCATTGTACAATCTAATGACATCATGGTATTACACATTGTTATCTTTATAAGTATACAATGAAATACAAATGTATGAGATAGTTGGCTTGTTTAAAACAGCAACCAGAGAAAAAGCTGTCGAAAGATTTCTGGCACAAGGGGGAGGAGCCTAAAATCTATCCAATCCATGGAGAGTATGATGGCCGACGGTCGAAACTGAACAAAGAATTACGTGAAGATTTCACCAAGTTCATGGACAAGGTAGATAGTTTGGATGATTCACATCTTTTTGTTTTTAAAAACTTACATTTTTATGATTTTTTTTTATTTTGATGATGTAATTATTTAACAAAGGTAGATAGTGTTTAGGATAGAGTTTTGGATATTGTAGATAGGTGTTAATGTCTATGTGTTGAACTTTTCCTCAAAAAGAAATTTTTAGGAATTTGGTATAAGGGATGATATTCATCTAAAATTACATAACCAAGTTTGGCCAAAGTACAACATCATAGATACATATTATGTACTATGACTAAGGCAATACCTCATTTACTATTTAGGTTACTTTATTTTCAGGCAGTATAGTTCCATTACCTGAACACATTTTTGTAATTTTTATTGTAACAGCAAGTGACACCAAGGGAACGAGTGAAGGTGTTTGGCGAGCAGGGAGGGGTATTGTTTGACCCTATGTACCCCAGTATCAAGCAGGACTTAAGACAGTCTTTAAAAAAGGAGATGAAGGAGCATATAGAGGTCTCAGCCTCTCCCACGGTGACTTTAAGGGCTCAATGTTAAACTATTCATATGTATTGTCTGTGTCCTTAGAGTAAAGGTAGTTTTACACCCATATATATCATTTAGTATATAGGGGTATAAGGGTATCAGGTAGAAAGGGTTGTTGGTGTATTGTGACACTTTCAGTTGAAGTGATAACAAAATGGTACATATTTTTGATAGATATTTCTATAACATAGAAAACAATTAATGGTGTATGATCAGAATGTTTGATATTGTACTGATTTTCATAAAAGTTTTTATAGTGTATATTAAATAAACTGTTAGCTAAATGTGCTTAAATTATAAACTAAAGAAAATGTTATAAATTAAGACTGCTTACCTGCTTTTAAACTGACTAATGTCATCAGATACATGTACATATTAAAGCATGTACTTGACAGATCATACCTTGACCTTCACTGACCTTGACATATGATCAGCATTCATTAAAAGGCTGCCTAATTTGAAATCATTTACAAGTTATCTTAGAATTAAA
Organism: Pododesmus macrochisma; assembly: GCA_032359645.1. Taxonomy (NCBI): domain Eukaryota; kingdom Metazoa; phylum Mollusca; class Bivalvia; order Pectinida; family Anomiidae; genus Pododesmus; species Pododesmus macrochisma. Next base: position 5,802 of record JAUMGZ010200135.1, on the reverse strand, counting down.
ACAAAGTGGCATAGTTCTTCCTTGCCAAAGAAATTTTGCAAACTTTCATCACAGTCCTAACTTACTTTACCTGCATGAGTTCAGGCACATCTTTCATTTCCATAGCAACCATCATAGCTATTTTATGCATATTCAATGTCATGTCTTCTGGAAACTGGAGTTGTTTGGTGTTTTAGACACAACATTTTTATGTAACTGTTGATGCATCTTTTCTTTCTTTGAATCATTCAATCATCACAACATCGTCATAGAAACACAGAAATGGACCTTTTATCATGTTTTGATTTTCCAGTCTTTTTTTTTTAGATAAAATGTATTGCACTTTGAGATTCATTCATTCATTTATGCAATGTACTGCCCATCCTGCATCATAAAGTGTACCTAAAATGCTTATCTTAATTTTAAGGATTACTTCATCACAATATGCAGATGTTGGCTTTTTAGTGCTTTTAGTTGTAGAGAATGTATTCACTTTAATCTCATATGCAACCAATTAACTATATAATGTAGAAAGAACAAAGTGGAGTAACTCTAATTCCATGGGAAGTAACTCTAGTTGATTAAAGTTAATCAAATGTATTTTTGCGTTGCATGCATTCATTGAGCATAATAACAGCATTAATCACGTTAGGTGTAACACTTAGTGTAATAAGATTCAGTGAACTAGTTTTAGTCTGAATGCCAATGCATAAGATAGGTTGCCAATTTATATGTCCATTTGCTTTAGTGGTGTACACATTTGTGCAAATTATCTTCATTTTCAGAGGCTTTTATAAGTATTTTATCATATATCAATGCAGTTTTAATTTGTAAAAAATATATTTAACACATCATACTTTGCAATCATAATGCTTTACACATATTTTCTAATTTGTTGTTCTTGTGATTATTATTTTTTCATTTTTCTACGAATTTGAAGTTCATTCTTGGTAAACTAATAAATTAAATATCTATATTGATTACATGAATAAATTGAATTCTAAGTACAAAAAAGTAAATATGTATATATTACGTAAATAATTAAAAGTTTGGGCACTTAAAATTAGATAACTCACCATTCATATTACCGGTAGAAATTATTTCAGTCTCATATTCTAATTGTTGAATAACATATTCTTGTCCTAACCTTATTTTAATGTTGCCGTTTACAGAAGCGTCGTAATGAAGTTCCAAGACAAAATGCTGACCCTGCATCCGATAGTCGTACAATGTTCTCTGATATGGGAGTCTCATATGATCAGCAACGAAAAAGATTGGGTGAAAAGAGGAATGCAGAATACAATACCCACATGCGTAAAGTAAGTCAGATGATATTATAATTGTCAACGTTAAATTTGTCTTCCGGTTCAAAGTTGAAAAAAAATATAAATTAGGGTTTTACTACAAATTTAATATATTTTGTACAAATACACTTTATATTTTGATTTATTTGAAATGGTTGTATGTTTTATCTTAATGTTTTTTTTAAAGTCTCATGATTTTGAAAATGAAAAAAAAATTAAATAAAAAAAGAAGTGCATGTACATTAGTTACAGGTAGATATGAGAAATTGAGAAGTCAATGTTTTACCTGCAAAAAGAAAAAAATTCATGAAAAAAAGAATAAGAATATTGAACTAGGAATGAAGAACTACATATGTGTAGTTACTAAGCCTATTTTACAAAACATATTTAAGAAAACAAAGAAATAAGCTCAAAGTTGGCTGTCTTTGCTTGAGTAAACTGGCAATTAAAAATAAGTAACATCTGTCTTAGCTCGAGTTATCCTACAGTAACTTCACTACTTGTTACAGAATATCTTCCCCGACGGATTACCGCTGGGTATACCGTACTGGGTAAATCGTCATCCACCACCAGTAAGGACCAATACATTGTGTCTTATGTTACAATTCAGTCATATAGGACTAAAACATTAAATCATTGACCCCATAAAACATTGTGTCTCAAGTTACAATTTCATTTTATGCAGGACTAAAACATTAAATCACCAATAAATTAATTCATTGTGTCTAAAGTTACAATTTACAATTTCATTTTATACAGGACTAAAACAATACATTGTGTCTCAGTTTGCAATTCAGTCTTGTACAGGACTAAAATATTAAAACATTATCCACATAATAAGGTTACAATTCAGTCATAGAGTGACACAGTTACTTGAGTTAAACTTTGTAAGGGAATATAAGTTCATTAGAAGTGAAACTTTCTCATGATTTTGATTGGAGCATTACTGTATTTTGTCATTAAAAGTAGGTCACTGTGACCTTTTTCATTTTGACAGACTTAATGAAAATTTTGTGTTCAACTGCATTTCTAAGAACAAGTATGCCCTAAAAACAGGAAACTTGACATGCTGATGTAATATGATGATTGCTATAGGTTGAAATTCGAAGCAGGTGACTGTGACTTTTTTTCAGCTTTATTGACCTTGGTTAGACTTTGCTTTATGTTGTATTTCTCATAAAACATGAATCTGAGACATCAGACTTTTTGAATGGCCAAAAATATTTGTGTATAGACTATGTCACTGTGACCTACATTCTGTTTCATTGCCTTGGATGCAAAAACTTTATTTTATACAGGTATTTTCAAGTCTCTCTTTTACTTCAACGATCTGTTTAGTTAAGTTGGTCACTTGGTAAAAGCAAGATTTTGAAAAATAATGTACATCAAAATTTGAGTATTTTCTGCTTTGGTCAACTTGTGACCTTGAGATATATTGATCTTTGTTTTAAGAATAATCAGATTCATAAGAGGATCGACTCAGTGAAGTTGTATGAATTAAAGCTTATGTAATGAGATGACTGTCTCATTGGAACAGTCTAATTCCTGTTAAGAATTATCAAATGATAAACTGCTCATTCACGTGCATTATGGGAATGAGGCTGTCTTCTGTTGATTTGATTGGATTATGGTAGATTGTGATCTAACGTGTAAATGTGCATTATGGGAAAGAGGCTATAGTCTCTTGATTTGATTGGTTTGTGGTAGATAGTGATCCAACTTGTAAATGTGCATTGTGGGAATGAGGCTATAGTCTGTTGATTTGATTGGTTTGTGGTAGATAGTAATCTGACTTGTAGATGAGACATAGTGTTCATGTAACAACTACCGGTAGTCATTTGAATGAAAAACATGCATGCTGTATAAAACCAACAATAACAAATTAATGCTCTCACAAACGGTCTTTGAATAGGGAAACTATCCCATAATATGTGCATGTTATAAATTCTGTAGTAACAAACTCATGCGATCATTATCAGGAGCTGACTCAGTAACACATAGACAAATTCTCATTATCTGTTGTCATTGCATGAAGTCTTCTAAATAATAGGTTTATCTGTGTCAGTCTGCATGGAGTCTTCTAAATAATAGGTTTATCTGTGTTAATCTGCATGACCAAAAATAATGTGTGTATTTAAAGCTTTACAACAGATGAAAGTATTACTTGATTTGTGAAATTCGGTTGTAAAATGAAAGAGAAAATGAGAAAATGTGACTCAGTTTATACTTATAAAAACATTAAATGTATCCCAAAAGAAAACTAATTGAAGAAATGAAAAACTGAAATCTGACTTTCAAGAATATATAGCCTAATTTATGAAAATGTGAACCATACATAACCAAGGAAGATTTAATGTTATATAAATAAGATCTACTGTGTACTTCATATAAGAATCTAACAACCAAAGATTTAATGTTATATGAATATTTACTGTATTTGTACTATGGTTGTTGTTTATGTGGTGTTGTGTGTTTTTCTTGACAGTACAGAAACAGGGTTTGTATACTACTTATATAAGTAGCGTGTACATGAAGTACTACATTTTTTAGTAGCACGTACCTACGCTCCTATACTTATAACACTGTTGTAGATATCGCTTGATTTAACATTTAAAAGTTATCCAGCCATGTAATCACAATTACTTTCTGTAACTTTTAGATTACATTAATTTTTTATATCAGATTTTAACTTAATTTCAATTTCCATTTCCATTTTTAAAGTTCTGTCACAAACATATAAGAAAACGTTCAAACTCAAACTCATGTGAATTACTAAACCTTAGCAATTATATTTCCTAAACATATTTATGCTTAAAATTAATTTTTCAATTTACCAAAACAGTTTGAAAACTTTAAGTCTTTTCCTTGTTTAGATAAGATCCTGGTCGGTATTTCACTCCAGCGTCTTATAAATAACTCACTGTTGCAGGTAATAAAATAAAGGGAAATACTTATAAATATGGTCCCTAAATACTAAGGGAAGTAACTCATCATTAAAGTTGATAAAATCAAGGGAAATACTATAAAAACTAAGGGGAATAACTCATTGCCACAGTTGATAGATCAGAGGGGAACAACTTATCAATACAGTTAATAGAACTAAGGGAAATTGTAACTCATCACAACAGTTGCTAGAACCAAGGGAAAAATCTCATGACCACAGTTTAAACAACTAAGGGAAATACCATCACAGCTCATAGAACAATGGGAAATAAATTACAAGCACAGTTCATGGAACCAAGAAAAATAATTCATCCCCACAGTTAATACAACTAAGGGAAAAAATTCATCCCCACAGTTAATAAAACTAGGGGAAATTATACATCTCTACAGTTGATAAAACCAAGAGATATAACTGAGTCGAGAGTCAAGTGAAATGTCTTGTCACCACAGTTTGTTTAATATTTGACATTTATATTAACTTATGCAGTTTGGAAGCAAGACATTGTAACGTATGCTTATAGATGAATCATGATTTGTATAAAAAATGAGAGGATTTTGTAATTTTTTCACATAAATAGGTAACATTTACTAACAAAAAGACTTGTTTATGAAATATCAATATGATGAAATAGTTATATTTGAATTGTTAACTGATATATAAATCAACAAGTGGAAATATTGGCAAATATAAAAAGTTGAAAAAAGTTCAGAAAAAAACATTTTTAGATTGATTTGAAGTGGTGAGTTAATGTGTTGACTTGTACAGTGTACGACATGTGTTGTATCGTTGATGTTGTATGCTAAACAGTGTATGACATGTAATATTGTACTGTTGATGTTGTGTATTCTACAGGACAGCTGGTATTCTGACCGTCAAGGAGAAGGTGACAGGGGCAGGGCTAACCCACAGGAGCATCAACAGGGGTGAGTAATGAGCAGACTTCAAGAATACACATCTAGTAAAACGATATGTTTACTGATCTAGTGTTAGTTTAAGCTCTGACACCTTAGTTACCTTTGTTTCTTAAGTACAGTTTCATAGCTACCTGTGTTCTGTTGTTAGTTTTGTATCACAAACATTTTCATTTACTTAGCTGACCACCATGGTACCTCAGTGATCTGAGCATTTGCTTCCTGTGAAGGAGAGTCAAAATTAGGCAATCTTATCACTTCCTGCTAAGTGCTCAGCATTCTGGGTAGGAAAGGACTGGTTGGTTTGGTTTTAGGATAATGTCTGAGTGATGTATCATGTCAGTGTGTCTGTGGCATAATATTTTAGTGACACAGCACTATAAAGTTGCAATCAGTGTGCAATGTAACAAGCAGGCACTGTCTTGATATGACCTAGACATGAGTTGAAGGGATGTTAAACCCCAATAAGGCAAAACAAACATCTACTTATATTATAGTTACCTTTGACTAGTTGTGTATTGTTGTATTGCAAGATTACGGGATATGTGACTGATTTCTTACTGTATTGGTGTTTGTAATATGTAACAATATTTTTGTCCTCAGAAGATTCAATGGTCAGCCCCAGGAATCATTCAGGCCTTCTGATGGTGGAAATCATCACGAA